>PVJA010023684.1:0-21969 GCA_004027025.1 Myocastor coypus | reverse complement strand
ACTTAGTTGAAGAGCGTCATCAGACATCTTTTGGGTTCATTAGCAATTGAAATATGGAAATTTTAAAAGAGCTAACCAGTCATTTTATTCAACAGATCAAAGTTAAAATATTGATCAATATTAAAGGTGGGAAAGGATGTGAGCCAGGAGGGACCCGAGTAAGTGTTGATAGAATTTTGTACAACGCTCTTGAAGAATAATTTCCCAATTTTAGAGATTACTATGGAAAACAATGAAATTGAGAACATGTGTGTCATACAATGCAAAAATTCTAGTCTTAAAGAGAAACCTTAAGAAAAAAATCCACTGCACGTGCACAAGGAGACATGTGCCGCAGCATTCTTGGAAACACTGCAGGAAATAGGGAACACCTGGAAAAGACTTCAGGGCCTCTTGGCACCGAGCACAGGGCCGCTTGGCGTGCTCATGCACCCCTAGCTCTCACGTTTTCCAGGGCCACTGAGGGACCTCTACTGCAAGCACCTGTCACTTTCTTCCTAAGGTTGTCCTCTAGCCAAGAACGAGCAAAGCTTGCTCTCAGGTGAGCTGCGATTCCAGAGTTGATCAAGACAGGAGCAACCCTCAACCAGTGACCGACAGGAGCTTTAGATACACACCTCAGCTTCCTTTTCTCAAGTAAAACAACAGAAAACGTTCACCGTGGTTGGCTCAAAGGATGTGAAAATGTTAGCAGAGAAATGACTGCACAAAGAAGTGGTTTAAAATCAAATCAATTTTTCGTGAGGCCTAAAAATTCGAGGGCAAGGGGGACATAGGAAATCCATGTCCTGTTTATGTTTATGAAATGGACTGAGACGTGACAGATTTCTGGCAGGAAGATGACAGATTGGATGTGGGTATGTTGGATATGAAACTGGGACTAAGGTTGTAACAGTTGAAAATCTGAAACCAGTAAGAGACTAGAAGATGGCATCAGAAGGCAAAGTAGAAAACAAAGAAGAGCGGAGAGTCGGGAATGGCAGCCTATATTACCAGGCAGAGGCATGCAAAATTGATCAAACAATTTAGCGTGAACTGTTCTTTTTTGGTGAGCCAATGGAAATTTGGTGGCACAATTATCTTTGCATATATTCCCCCTTCTTTCCTTCCTCTTTTCCCCATCCCAGTTGTTCTTTCCTTGTAGCAGTTTTTTTCCTTATTATAGCATCTTTCAGGCTCTCCAGATCTCATTTACTTTTTCAGCTTGTTCCACTAGGAGCCAATACGCTTACACATGTGGGCTTAATTTATTTCCTCTTCACCTATGAGTATAGTCTCTAGTTGGATCTCTTTACCTATAAAATCCTCAAATGTATCTTTTTTTATAGCTCAATAATACTGCATTGTATAAAAATACCCCATCCTAACAATATGCAGTATAACAACAATTGTTAATTTCTTATAATTTTGTATTGAAATTTTGTATCATTTTTATTGGATTTTTAAATTCACTTTAAAAGAAAGAAAGAAAGAAAAGAAAGAAAGAAGGAAGGAAAGGAAGGAAGGAAGAAAGGAAGGAAGAAAAAAGAAAGAAAGAAAGAAAGAAAGAAAGAAAGAAAGAAAGAAAGAAAGAAAGAAAGAAAGAAAGAAAGAAATGGGAGCCCAGAAAAGAGCCTTGAACCCTTAAGGAACATTTAACCCACAGATGCACCTGAAGAAGAGAATGAAAGCCAGAACAATCTGATGGATGAAACCCAGTGGTATAAGGGGAAATAAAATATTTATTCCATGAATGTTCTACTCAGAAGCATATTGACAATGACGTCTTTGAATTCTGCCTCTTCTCGAATTCCAAAACTATTTCTAAGTTGCTGCAGCTGTCTCATCTTTATCTACATTTTCATCTTCATTCTTCATAAACTTTGTTTTATTTTTGCAATCCCATTTCTCACTCGGTCAATCACCGTTCATGTACCAGTTTTGATTTGGAGCCACCAGTATGCACATTTTTAAAGGCTTCATTATTACAAATGATCTAGAGAGCTACAAAACCAGACTATCTGAAACACAAAAGGTCCATTATCCAATTTTTTTACTGATACAGAAGCCCATCACGCTAGGAATTTTTTTTTTTTTTTTTTTTTTTTTTTGTATTAGGAATTGAACTCAGGACCATGCGTTTGCCAGGCAGGTCATTGTGCTGCTGAGCTACATCCCCAGTTATAGGCATAATATGTCATCAAGAACAAAGCACTTTTTCATGATGTTTATCTTTTTTACTTATATTGAACTACGTGAAATTAAAAGAACTATGCCTATCTGGTTCCTTGAAAGCATTCTCCCAATTTTCCCAAGATTCTGTATGTAATTTTCCCTTAGCATGACCTATTCCTTTCAGTGAACCAATGGAAATTTATTGACACAGTTATCTTAACTTATATATATATAAAATATTATATGTAAATATATATAAATTATTACATATAAATTATATAATATGTGTTACATATAATACATATAAATATATATGTAATATATATATATTTCTTTTTCCCCTTTTTTCTCTCTCTTTTCCCCATTCCAGTTGTTATTTCCAGCGTAGTATACTCAGAAGGTGGGCCTACCTGTGGGTGCAAACTAGTGACTCACACAGTCATCTTAGAAGCATTCTTAACTTTTTCTTTAAAAAAATTCAGTTATTACAGCATCTCACTAACCAGTTCTCACTCATAGTGACCCTCCTGTCTCAGCCTCCCCAGCACTGGAACTAGAGGCCTCCACCACAATCCTGTGGGTTCTGGGACCAGCATGGCATGCAATTCTAGGAATCAAACCCAGGTCCTTGCACTGGCAGGAAGGCTCTTACACCTCCGGGCCATCTCCGCAGCCCTTCAGAAACTTTTAAGATATCAAAATTGCAACATTTCATTCATGCATGATGCAAGACGCAAGTCTATTTGATACTCCCATAAGCATCTATTTGTTACATAAGGGATAGCATCTGATATTTTGGCTTTCACTGCTTTTCCTCCATCTTTTGAATGTGCACTACTAACTGGCTAAGCACAGGACTAAGTACTTTAAACCCATTCCTCCATCCAATGCTTACAACAGTCATAGGAGATAGGTGTTAGCACCAACACTTAGCCAGGGAAAAATGGATGCTTCTCAGGCCTCAAAGGCCTTGCTTGAGGTGACTTTGTGGATGAGCAGATCTGAATTTGAAACCAGGATTTCTGATTCCTAGATTCTTTTTTGAGATAATGTTGCAAAAACATGGTTTAAGCCCCTTGTTTTTCCTTCCTATATGCTGTACTAGTAGATTTACAAAGACCGAATGTAAAAGACAAAGAGCTAAACTCAGAAACGAGAGAAACAGACCATAGGTAGAACACAAGCGCCACGTGAGCCAGGGCACCCCAGGTGTCTGGAATGAGAAGCAAGCAGTTCTTCTGATTCTGATCAAGGTAATTGACAGGTACCTTTATCCCACAGGGAGTCGGAGGAGTCCCAGGTTTACTGATCCAAAGGTGAGGGTAAGACAAGAGGCGGCAGAATAAAGGATTTGCCGCTGTCCCATCAGGGCTGCTACACAGATTCCTTCTCTTTTTTTCTTTTTCTTTTCCTTCCTTTTCTTTATGTATTTTAGTACTACTACGTCCAACATCTGCAGAATCTCACTACTAGATCGGAATCGTAGTGATTCACCTGTCTTCAGCCTCCCTAGCGCTGAGATTACAGACGCGCACCACTGAGCTCAGCCTGTATTCATCACTGCCTCAGCGCGCCTCGGGGGCGGGGCTGAACTGCAAGCCTGGGACCAAAGCCGGCTTCAATCCACACAGCTGCCTTAGGAAAGCCAGCCCAGGAAGTTTCGGTGCTGCAGTCAGAAAGAACCTGGGCTGGCCGGGCGTGGTGGCGCACGCCTGTAATCCCAGCACACTGGAGGCTGAGCCAGGAGGATAGGTGCAAGTTTGAGACCAGCCTGAGCTATAAAAGTGAGCTCACGGCCAGCCTCAACTGCATAACGAGATCCTGTCTCAGAAAGACAAAAAAAGAAAAAAAAAAAAAAAAAAAAAAAAAAAAAAAAAAAAAAAAAAAAAAAAAAAAGAAAGAACCTGGGCAAAGCTGCTTGCTTGCTTGCTTGCTTTCCTTCTGTGTGGAAAGGTGAATAGCTTTTATTATTTCCATTTTTTATAAGGAGAATAAGATACACTGCCACTTTCCGAGGAAGTCTTAGAAAGGCCTATTATTTGGAAAAATAAAATCATATTCCATTGAATCTGCCCTTTTGTGATATAATTAAACATTTTGAAAACAAATAGGTTACACAAGTAAAACAACAGTACAGTTGATTTAGTATGCATCCTAACAGAGCAGGCATGAGTTCACTGTAACAGATGTCTACTGTTATAAGGGTGAAGAAATAACATTTAGTACCCATCAGGAGAAGTGAACCAAAGGGTGTCATGAATCTAGAATATGTCATGACTATCACCGCACTTTATTTATTTATTTATTTATTTATTTATTTATTTAGTGAGACCAAGGTTCAAACTCACGACTTTGCACTTGCCAGGTAGGCACTTGTGCCATGGAGCTATCTCCCCAGCCCTGATCATCACACTTTTTGTAAATGCATAAATATACACGTAGGTGAGTGAATACACCTTAATCTGGCATATCGGAAAAGGACAATTAATCACCAATATATGAACAAATCCATATGAAAACCAATGACTATATATATATATATATATATATTATTTTTTTGAGACAGGGTCTTGGGATGTAGTACAGGTTAGCCTTGAACTCATTAGGTACCCCAGAATGTTCTTAAACTTGCAGTGATCCTCCTGCCTCAGTCTCCCAAGTGCCAGGATTACAGGCATGTGCCACCACTCCCAGAAAGTGCTTATTATTAAACTTCACAATACTGGTGAAGTAGTTTTCTTCTTGTTTGGTTTAAAACTTGTCAGAAGTTTCAGTGTTAAGCTATATATACACTTTTGAAAAATAATTATGAGACTAAAAGGGAAGGAGCATATGTTAGAAGCATATGCTTAAGATACATGGTCATGTTTACCATATATATATATATATATATATCCATATATATATATATATGAGAGATAACTATGTGTCAGTTTATGAATATATATGCACTGTTTCTTATTAATTCAATATCTGTAGAAATACTTGCAGAGTATTATCTTATATAACAGAATATGTACTTTCTCAAAAGTGTGGCATTCAAGTCATGCTGTTTGATTTATGTTTTTAAAATAAAACTTTCTTGGGGCCTGGAGAGATAGGTCAATAGAATAAGAACTTGCCTGGCAAGCTCAAGGGCCTGAGTTCAATCCCCAGTTCCACAAAAAATAAATAAATAAATAAAATAAAACTTTCTTTAAAGAATTAATAGTTAAATCTGAGCAACAAAGATAGAAGACAGTAGTAGAAGTCTAAATGTCAGGAGAGCTACGCAACAGACCTTCCCATGTTGTGTTTGTCACAATTTCTAGCCTGCTGCCTGGGTAACCCTGTTCCCTTCTGGCTCCTCCCCAGAGCCCAGTAACTTCCTGAGCTGTGGCGAGACTTTAGAACCAAGCAAAGTAAAGAAGTTCCCTTTAGAGTCTGGTGTCTGACTTGGTACAGAGGAATAGGAAAGGGCTAGATATTCTGCTCCTTTTGTTCTCTATCTTGATTTCTGAAAGACAAATCTCTTATAAGAGCCTTTCATAAAGTCTCAGCAACAACTTAACTTTATTTATTGAGACCTTGTAAGGGAGAGACCAAGAGAGCTGCACATCACTGCTTGACTATCATATTGACGTTGTAACAAAAGACCTTATAAAAGAACCAATTTGGGGGATTTTGCTAAGAACATCATTTGTAAAAGTTCAAGCTGCACACAAATGAAATCCTCAGCATTTTCTTGCTTAAACAGAAAGCCAATTTTTCCCTTTGTAGCAGCACTAAGGAACAGCTAGAAATTTTGATTTGGGACAGGAAAGAGTGACTGCAACAGGTGATGAAATTCGGGGGAGTGGTTCTGTTGGGAAAGAATTTGCCAGCCACATTTTGAAGAACACTTGTATCAAATCATAAAGCAAATTTGTATTAAATCATAAAATAGCTCTAAAATAAATATCTTTCTATATATAGATTTCTGTAAGAAACTCAATGGTAGTTCTATCAAGAGGTGAAAAGTTTTCATAAATCTTTGCGAAAAAAAGTGCTACATAGCATTTTATAATTACCTTATATTTGAAATACATACATCTTTCCTTAAATACAACCCTTCTCTTATTGAAGTTCAAAACTACTCCAATGTATTTTTCAATTCATTAGTTTACTTTAGAAAATAGGAGACATTAATCTAAAGTGCAGGGGGCATAGTTAAGTAAGTTTTTACTTTTTAAAAGCAGTATGCAAAAGCTGCAGTACACAGCCCTAGATTTAGAAGTTTAAATGAATATAAAGCCCATAGCAGGAGCACGGGTCTCTATATTTTCTAAAACAAAGAATTTGCAAAGCACATTTTTCACTTCATCTCATGCGGCCACCTCTAATGCCATCACCTTGTTAATAAAATTACTTTTCAAACAAAGTCAGCAACATCAATAATAATGTTTTGGTACTTACTAAAATTTTCATAGTAAATGTGTAGGTTTAGAATACAAAATAAAATTCATTCCCCGGTAACATTTCCATGAATACACACAAGCTTTTTTTAAATTTTTTTTTCCAAGAAGTAAATTTTAACTGAGGCTAAAAGTATGATTAAATGAGAAAGCACAGCTTACACTCTAGTATCTTTAATCAGAAAACCTAAGCCCACCTACTTCCAAACACTTACACTGAAATGAAAATCACTTCCTCTCATTGCAATATGGTTTTTAAAAAATATGTGCAGTTTCCACAAGGAAATGTGAGCCTACAGGACAAAATGAAACAAAAGAAGTGAGCTTGCTGCTGGGGCTCCAGAGAAGTTCAAACAAGTCTTTTCACCAGGAAGAGCACACGTAAACTCTGAGAGGGCTACTGCAGTCAAAATGCACTTACTGTTTCAATGTGCAAAGATGCGTTTGTTTTCTATGTTGACTTAAAGATAAGCGCGCACTAGTGAGCCCCCCAGGCAGTCAGGTGAGGCCCGGCCCTGAGGCTTCAGCTCCTCAGCAGCGCCCACACAAAGCTCTTTTCACTCAGTCTGCTACTCACTCCTGCGCTGAGGCGGCAAAACCTGCAGCTGTGTACAAGTGACACAAAGTCAGGCTAAATTAAATGTTTACACATATTCTGTCACACCGCTGTTTCTTCCTCGTCCGTCTCACGCATGATTTGCCTAAAACAATATTGATTCAGGCAGCAGAGAAGTAAGACTGCAACAAGAACAGTGCTAAGAAAGCAGGCGGCGCAGGACAATGCAAACACTGCCTTTGCAGGGTCCTGTCCCCCAGTTTAATATGAATTTAAGCAGAAACAAAGCCATTTCACCTCAGAAACTCTCTTATACAATACAACTTCCCTCAAAGCACAACAGATTTCTTAACTTGCTTTACCACACAGACATGAAATAATATCTTAAATCTGCACTCACCATGAGAAAGCAACAGTTGCGGAGAGGAAAGGGGGGGTGCTATGTTCTGCCCCTGCTCCTTCTCAGTTTTGCCTAGAGGTGTCCGACACCCAGCAGCCCAGAGCTGCTACCCAGAGGCCCCTTCCACAGGCCGGCTTATTTGCCTGTCAGTCTGAGGGCCGGCTTCTGTACCGTGCAGCTGTGCACTTTGCTGAAGTTCTAACAGAACCTCCACACGCTTTCCACCGCCTCAAGGAGGTGATTCGTTCTTGCGGCTCAGTGGATCCTCGAGTCCCTCTGCAGGTAGCTCGGGAGGACCAAGCACTAAGCTGTTCACCCCTCAACTTAAGGACTCCTTGGCGAGAAGTGGGAGGAGAGAAGCAATCTCACTACAGGGGAATTCAGGGTGTGAGCAGGAGGCAGAAGCTTCCTCTCTTTTTTTCCTTCCTTGCCGGGCTGTGCTGCTAGCGGCTCTCTCACAGAACTTAGGAATGTACAGGGAGGACGCAAAGAGGCCCCGCCAGAGAGGCCTTTCTCCATCAATTAGCTTGCAGCCATTACTTGTGACCCGAGGTCACGTAGCGTAAGTGTGTGGGGTGTGCCTCCAGGGGTCCCAGGGCGACTTAGGACAGCTTAGATAGCCCAAACCAAGCAGACACTGAACTTTAGAACTGTTTTTAATAGAAATGTGCTTAAAGATTAGAAATGGACTGCAGGCAAACTCCAGTGTCTTTTTGCGGTAGCTACTATTTAATTCAATGGCTTTTTTTCTGTGAAGAAATCCTATGCAATATTTTCAGTGTTAGATTGAAACTTACAACAAAAGCAGTAAAGCATTTATTTTATATTAAGTATCAACCTGGAAATGTGGAATGATATGCTAATTTACATATGAAGATATATAGAATATATATAATACTTCTATAATTTGGGCTTTAAGCTTTTATTTCCGTTTTTTTGAAGATTGCTGATTTATTATACTTTTTTCCAAACTGAAGTATAAGCAGTTTTGTGGGCCTAAGGAAATCAAAGTGGTATTCTGAGGTTAAAATTAACTATATTAAACTTTTAAGATTACATACTGTCTTAATATCATAGCTATTTTAACTGGAAATTCCTTTTGTGCTGTAGTTTATAAAAATGTGCCTCTTACTTAATATATCTCAAAAATCATTGTTCAACATAACAGAAAATAAGAGAAACACTAAAGAAAAGTAACCTTTCTTTTAACTTTTAAAAAATGTTTTTAGTACAGGTTTTATGGGGTCTCACTATGTAGATAGGACTCTTATGATTCACCTGTGTTCAGTCTCCCAAGTACTGGGATTACAGGCATTTGCCATCAGGCCCAAGTGTAAAAAACGCAATCTGCTCAGTTTTACTCATTGTTGACATGTTCCCCCCAATTATTTTAAATAGGATAGGAAACGTCCTTATCAACAAAGTAATGACAAAGAACTATCAGGTCATCATACTTCAGATCAAATGCATGCTTTGAATAACCACTCAGTCAAGGAGCAGATGCCCCTATGGATTGGGTAAGACAATTTCTCTTCCCCTAAATGACTGTCACTAGGACACAGCCGCACACTCACATCCCCTCATCCTCGGCCCCTGATGATGCACAAGGTATCCAAGAAACCTGACAGAGTGCTCTACGAGAACTGCAAAGCTCCACTGAGATACTGAACTTAGCATTCACACTATAGGAGCCTTCATTTCCGAGCCTTCAAAGAAACTGTCTTCAAATTCAGCATTTGCTGATAGAAATAAAACAGATAAACCCAAATAGCCAGCCTGAGCAACACCACTGGCAGAAACAGTGACCAACAATACTATCTGGGGGCGGTAGCAGAGAAGATGAGAGTAAGAGTTAAAAATGGAACATGGGTAGGGCATAGGAGAGATATGGGAGGTGTCTACTTTCTCTAACACAAACTAAGGAGGTTAAGAAAAACTGGTGATCTGGCAATGACTGCTGTATATACTGAGAGCAACGACAATTGCAAATTGTTTTGGCCTCTTTAGCTAATAGATGTGGGCAAAAATAATTAAAATTATTGTTGAAAGGTCAGTGAATCTTAAGAAATTTCTACAAGTCAATGCCACCTTGTAATTCCATGTCCCATTTCTACTGGTTATAAAGAATATGATTTGTTGTTATTATTGTTGTTTTACCCAAGACTATAAACTAAGAGTTAATGAAGATACCAGGCCTCATCCTTGAGTAATCTGAAGTCATATACCTCAAAGGCCTGCTCTCTATTTTGACAGAGCATCTACATGCAAAAAACACAGGAGTTTCCGACACGTGCAAAAAAGTCACTAATAACTTACCTGAGACATACAGCACACACCAGGTTTTTCTATGGACACATCAATTTTTTAATCATACATGGGTTATGAAATTATCTCCTTTTGCAAAAGTCTGGCTGTGTCACATTGAAAAGATCACCACTAGGATCTGTTGAAAAGAGTTTTATAAACCTGACACATACTTTCAGATCCATTTTTATTCTCCATGGGAAAAGATTTGTTATTCCAGATGTTGTGGTGACTTAATCAAACATTACAGATCATTTTTTGCTAAGTTCCTATAATTTGAAAAATTCACAGCAGTTCCCACAAATTTACTACCGAAACACTATCATTCATATTGAGATCCTAACACATTATATCATTGTCTCTTTCTCATTTTCATGAGAAAATGAAATGTGCTTTTCCTTTATATCTATCTATCCATCTGTCGGTCTGTCTGTCTATCTATCCATCAATCCCAAGTCATTTCTGATGGTTTGAAGAGTGTCACTTTTGGGTGGAAGAAGGGACTAACTAAAATAAAAAGCTTGAAAAATGCTATTATAGAACTTTTAGAGACTGGGTTATAGCTCTGTGGCAGCATGCTTGCTTAGCACATGTGACCCTGAGTACCACTGCAAAAAAGTTTCCATAATTGCATTAGTCTCAGACATTTTCTTGTTAAAATACATGGTGGACCATACACTTATCGACCATCAATTAATATAGGCAATCCCCTTAACACTCTTTTCAAGCTATCAATGTTGGACTAAGAAAAATGACAGGTAATTTACTCTGATAGAGAATATCTAAGTGTTCAAGAAGTATTTTAACATTTCTTGATAAGATCCATTCAGATCTCTGGATTTGTTCCAGAGGAAACCTAAATTGCAACAATTATTTTATAAAATAAGAAAAAACAAGAAACCAACATAAGGTGGTTCTTAGAATACATAGAGAAGCATCTTCATGCATCATATCTTCCTTTTATTTTTTATTTTGGGAAGAGTCTACAGGGTGTTTAAGGTCTCAGTACTAAATCAGACATGTAGTGATCAGCCTGTTTACAACCTCCCAAGAGCTGGGATTACGGGTGTGCGTCACCACGCCCAGTCTCCATTTCCTTCTCAGCCTGCTCCAGGGGGCAAGGCCAGCACTGCAAGCCCTGGGATTGAACCCCTGGCCCCTGCACCTGCTTGCAGGTGCTTTAATCCACTGAGATATTTGGCCAACCTCATAGTTTCCTATTTTGGTATTAATATCTGAAAACAGGAAAGGAGAGGAGAAAAGTCATGTGATATATTGGCTACCCCTAGTCAACTGGTAGCAGAGCTAGGGTAATAGAAGAGGTGAATATATTAGGATATGTAGGTTCGTAGGCCAAGAAAACCAGGTAGGGACACAGGAGATCACTTTAAATTTGTTAGTGAAGTGAGGCATAGGTGATTTTTAGTCTCTCTGGGTTCCTCATGCCAGCATGTCACCTACTGAGAGCAGTGTGAGAAGATCTCCCAAGTATCAACAAGGTTTAACCAACAAGAAGAGGCTAGAGAGGAGAAAAGAAGTGAGCTCTGCTCCAGACATGATGTTGGACAAATCTGGGCTAATCTAGAGAGCTAAGGAAATAGAAAACAGATATAAAAAGAGGGCCTACATAAAAATACTACGGGGGGTATGGGATAAGAAGAACAGCATCAAAAGAGAAGCAATATACGTAGATTATCAATTAAAGGGCCAAAAACAGGAAGAGAAGAAAGTAATGACCTGACATCAAAGCCAAACCATGAAAGACAACAGCAGCAGTTTAAAGAGAAAGTAAAACTGAGAAATGGCACTCTGAAGAAATGTAACTGAAATAAAAGACAAACACAAAATCATAAATATTTGATTTAATGTATTTTTAAAATCTACGCTATCACAAAACACAAGGAAAATTAGAAAGCATACTATTAAAATGCAAAATGTCTCTAAAACTGTAAAAAGCATTTCAACATGCTCAAGGTACACAACTTCTTATGCAGGATTTTAAAGGAATGAAACTTTACTAAAACAGGGATAAAGAAGAGGAACACAGGCTTCAAAGAAGAAATAACATAAATTAAATCTAAAGCAACATTTCCATAGGGGATACATTTTTCTTCTTACTCTATTACTTTCAAATTGATGATTTAATTGAGATATTCTGCAACAAAATGAGTTCTGTCACACATTGTTTATGGGCATATAACTAGAAACATGAATTCCAGACAGCAGCTTGAGTATTTACACTGAAAGTCGTCATTTTATCCCACTGTATCTATTTATTGATCACTTATGATGGGCCAGGCACCATTAAGGCATCAGAGATAAATACAGAGCTTAAAAAAAAACAAAACAGGTGGCATTTCTGCCCAATTTATCTTATACTTTGAAAAGTGGAAACAGGCTACAAACAAATAAACTGTCATAACATCTTAAGTAACACTGAATATTGAGATGAAAAATAATACATAATAGTGCTCACTTCAGCAGCACATATACTAAAATTAGAATGATACCGAGAAGATTAGAATGGCTCCTACACAAATTCATGAAGCATATCATATTTTATGTAGCATTTATAACTTAAAAACATTACAGTTCTAAAATTCAAAGATCCAATCCAGAAATGGGCATCTGAGTTGAACACACACTTCTCAGAGGAAGAAGTTCAACAAGCCTATAAATACATGAAGAAATGCCCCACATGGCTAGCCATTTGTGAAATGCAAATCAAAACAACACTTAGATACTATCTCACCCCAGAAAGAGTGGCTATCCTTAAAAAAATAAGCCAACAACAAATGTTGGAGAGGCTGTGGGAAAAAAGGAACACTTCTCCACTGCTGCTGGGAATGCAGACTGGTGGAACCATTATGAAAATCAGTGTGGAAACTCCTTAAAAAACTAGGACTGGGGCCTGGTGGGATGGCTCAGTGGTCTAAAGCTCCTGCTTGGGAAAGCTTTGGCGGCTTCAGGGACCGCGGTTCGATCCCCGGCACCACATGCTGCGCCAGTCCTGCCCTCGGGATGGGCTGAGCCGGCCATAAAAATGAGTGAATAAACAAACAAAGGTTCTGAAACAAGAAAAAAAAAAAAATAAATGAATAAATAAATAAATAAATAAATAAATAAATAAATAAAAAACTAGGACTGGCAATCCCATCCAATTTAGCTATCCCCCTACAGGGAATTTTCTGAGAAGAACTGAAAATATCATATCATAGCGACATTTGTGTACCTATCTTTATAGCCGCATAATTTGTGATAGTCAAATCTTGGAAACAACCAAAATGCTCGTCACCTGAAAAATGGTTAAAAAGATGTGGTGTTTTTATACAATGGAACACTAATCAGATATAAAGAATGAGAAACTCAAAGCCTTCATATATAAGTGGGTGTACCTTGAACAAATACTCATAAGTGAAATAAACCAGACCTACGTGTACAAATATTGCATAGTCTCCCTAATGTAAGAACTCAAAAGAAGAAAAATGGAAAGGTATAATGTAGTTAAATGCAAAGTGTGAATTTAAGTATTAAACAATAAAGAGAGAGCTAGGAGAAAAATTAGGAAACATGGTAAGGATAAAACTCATGCACTTATACACAAAAGATGGTTAAGACAATGATCCTAAAAATCTCCAACAGGTTTTTTAAACTAGCAGGTAATTGGTAGAATTTACACCCTGACTAACTCCATATACTGATATCTGTGAACTAACCAAATACACTGAGTATAGCAATGTGTAATACTAAAACTATGCTTGGAATACCTATCATTCTGGTCTTCTAATAATGCACTGCTTCTAATGTCGTATCGATTATTGCTATACTCTCTCTCAAGTAAATGTTTGCTTAAAAATAAAAAAGAAAGAAAGAAAGAGAAAGAAAGAAGGAAGGAAGGAAGGAAGGAAGGTAATAAAATATGAGATGAGAAAAAAAGGCCATAAAAGTGTGTAATTACAATTTTGTAAACGGTTAAATTCAAAAATATCTGTGTAACAATGTGTATTTTTTTTTTTACATTCTATAGGGGTTTTAAAGTTTACAATATCAACAACTTATGGAAAATACCTGTTTCATGTTATGTCTAAGGCATTTGATATTCAGAAACATAATGATGTTAAGCTCAAGTGCCTAACTTATAGGGAATAATATCATTAAGCTTCTCTTCTGGATGGTTAACAATTTAAGCTGGCAGTCCCAATAATTAGAGAAAAAGAAAGGATACAAGAATAGCTAATATTTGGGCTCTAGCCCAAGGTCAGTGAGAACACAGACCATAAGAGAACCTGTACTATAACAGTGTATAATTCAGTGGAGTCCCAAATTTCTTGTTCAAAGAGATTATGGGGCCACAGAGGAAAGGGATCGATGATGTACAGTGTGCCTAGTAGAGTCACCTATAGAGAAAACATTCTCTCAGGATTCCATAGAGAGAAAAATGATCAATAAATGGCCGTCATTCATCTACATGGCTGACACTCACCAAAGTTTTGCAAATTGCTGTACATAGTTCCAGGGCAAACACTGAGGGGACCTGACTGACCTTGTCAGATACAGAAGTTATATATTGTTTGTAACATAGGTCTTGCTACCTCTTGGTCTTAACCATCCAGCAGAAATGTCTAACCATGAGGTATTAAAAGGAGAGCCATATTAATATGCAGAGTTGTAAAAGGTTCAACAGCCCTCGATAAAGCCAGATGAGCTGATATTCCACTGCAGTTATGAACTATTGGACTAAATATACAGCTACTTTCTCTTTGTTCAATGGAAAGAAAGACCCATACTGGTGAGGTTTAGGCAAGAAATCGTATCTGCATCTTGTGCTCTGAACAACTATGATGATGAAGACAACATTGTGCAATGCATTAACTCTTATAAATAATAATATTAATAATAACAAAAATTTAAAAATAATAATACATAATAAGGAGCTAGTAAATGGTTTTAGAGGTGGGGAGATGACATTTGAGATAGGTGCTAAAGGAAATGTCTCTAGTGTGGTGACATTTGCATGTTAATTTGAGGGTTTTAGTGAAGTCCAACAAGATGAGATAGGAGACCAACACAGCTTCAGGGAGCAGACACCTCCCACTGATGAGATGTGATTCTTAGTAATGACCTATCAAGGATTCCCTGAAAGATTCGTACTGGTGGGACCAACTAGCGTCTTGCCCAATGTTGTTCATAGTCTCCCACACAACTAGAAATAGAATATACCAAGTGATATGCTATGCTGTCCCTCAGCCACTTAAATTATTCTTCTAACAAGTTTTGAGATCTGAACTTCAGGTGAGTAAAATCAAGAACAAAAAACAATATATAATGGATGACACTGTATGATTCCAATTTTATAAATGTTTATTCTTTGGTAATAAAATATCAAAGAAAAAATGCTATAGAAACTGTTACTTCTGTGTAATAAAAGCATGGATATTTATGCTTGATATTCTTTCTAAAGCTTAGAAAATAAGGTGGATGCCTTTTCTTTTTGCAAGAAAGAAAGATCTTAAACCAGAAAGCGAAGCAGATTTTACCAGCTTAGGCCTATTGCAAATTCCTGTGTTATTTTCATCACAGGTCTTAAAGCTTTCAGCTGTTTTTTGTGGTTGTTGTTGCTGTTACTGCCCCTACGTCTGTTCAGCTACTACTTGAGTAATTCTTAGAAAATCAGCAAAGTTCCCCTGTTCTCCTCAACTTCATTGCTTCCAGAGTGTTTCTTAGGTCTACAGGAAAATCTTGAAAATGCGCACATGCAATCTTACTCATGTATGTATGTAGCTTCTGTCTCTCCTTTGGGAGCATATGGCCAAAGTCATCTTTTCAAGCAGTGACAAATCCCTCCCACAGCGTCCACTACCTTTAATTAGATTTTCCCAGGCCATCTAAAATAACTCATGTCTGAGACCCTACAGGGAGGTGCCAAAGGGGTAGGGCAGCAGCCAGAAGGTGTCTTACTGGGGCTCAGGAAGTGGATCGCCAATTCAGTGAACATGTAGGGAGTTGAGCAAGATTACTTAAAAAAAAAAAAAAAAAAAAGACAGAAGAAGTAAAGAAAAGAAAGAAAGTAAAAAGCAAAAACTGCCCAATTAGGTTCTAATTAAAAATGGAAGCAGATCAAAATAACAGAATGGAAAGGCAAAATATCGTGCTGGGGGGTGAGAGAGCAGTCAGGCCAGGAGCACTGAGCTCAGCTGCTTTTGTTGTTTTAGTAAATATACAAAGCCTGCAACTTGGGCTCTGGCATTTCAAGATCTTGATAAAAAGAAGAAACTATAAAAGAAGTAAATACAGAAATAAGGAGGAGAGAGGGAAGAATGAAGGAAGGGAAGAAGGGAGGCAGGGGACCGGGTGGCAGGGGAAGGAGGGAGGGAGGGAAGGAGGGAGGGCAAGAGTGGGGAAAGTTACACAACTTTAAGAAGAATAACGGGTTAAACTGGGAGTGAAGGAAGCAGAAGCAAGGTTCCTCAAGAGCTGACATGGTTATTGCTTGAGCGGCTCTGGCACGGCTGCTAGAACCCTACAGGCATAGACTTTGGAGCACCACGTAGAACACGATCTCACTGAACTGGAGGTGATGGCTGCCGGGGTTGAGAAAGTCTCAGTGATTGTAAGGGATGAACTTGACTAGATGAAAGCAGATAATAACACTTACAAAACTAGAGAGAAAAGGAGAAAAGCCACATATCGGGAAAAGCGAAAACATGAGTTGCATGTCTTGTGTGGTGAGAAGAATAAGCTATAGTTGATCCTAGAGGATGCTGTTCAAGAGTCCATCATGTACTTCTCAAGGGAAGATTTTTAAATTAAGGGCCAAGCTGCAGGGCAGGCAGCCAGCCACCTTGTGTCTGTCACTCATGGGATCCTCAGTCGTCTGCATGTACCTTCTTGCCAATAGACTCCATCTAGTCAGGTCACAGCTCTAGGTGTTCAGTGGCTAAATCTGCTTGAGCATCAAGAGACCGACCTAGCAAGACAGAATGGAATTAATTCAATCAAGGAAAAGTGATTAGAAGCAAATGCTATCTAGCACATGATAGCCACCTAGGGTAACGGAGTCCAGTCAAGAATAAGACTCAATTATAATTTGGCATTTGAGGAAGATAACTTTGATATTAATCAAGGCTTCCTTGATCAGGTCATACAGAACATATTTCATGCCATAGCTTGGAGAACATGGAAAGCTCGAGCTATCAAACTTATCCTTCTGGTTAGTGCTCCTCGGTTCTGAAATTCTCCTGGAAGACTCTGGTGCCCAAGTTCTTACGGTATCAAATATTAATTCTTTTATGAGTAAAACAGTGCCTCTGAAATCTCCAGAAGTAAAAAAAAATAATATATGTGAAGATTATATTCACTTCTTTCTAATGATCAAGTTTTCGACCAGGAAATCTGGGACCATCTAGGGAAAATTCTAGAGGACACAATATTTTCAAGAAGGCAAGTTTGACATGGTTAGAATTGGAAAAAAATTCTCTCAGACCACTGGCTGTAGGGCCCTTGATATGTGACATTGCTCAAAGTTAGACATACTGAGTCTGAGAACCCTACTCTGAATTCTCAGCAACTTTTTGCTTTCCTGAGCGATTTGGTGCTACATCCAAATTAGCAGATCCAATCAATTTCTGTAATTCTGATCCTAACATTTTCAATAAAACACTGCTTTTTTAGGTACTACATACTATTTAATTAGATTGGGGATTGTTTTCACATCTGTTGTTCTGCACTTAATTTTTAGTTAAATTATTAAACTGTGGAGGTTTGAAAAACATTCTCACTCTGGCATATGATCACAAATGTATGTAGATGTCCGAATTAAAGCATTTTGGGTCATATTACATAGATAACACATTACAAAATTTAGTTATCTCCTGATTCCTTTCTTTGAAGGAAAATTCTTCAGAAAAAAGAATGGAATGTCACAGGCCAGTTGCCATCATGGAGAAGAATGAGAACTCACTAGGAGGCTGCTGTCTTTTTCTTCAGCGTTTATCAAACCGAGCACATTATATGTGCTTGAATCCCAACAGTGAGAGGCAAAGAATGTGCCTTGGCTGCTCCTTATTTGTTAAATATGTATTGAACCAATAAAGGATTCAGGATAAACGTAATAAATCACCTCAAAATATCATTTGTACTGAGTATAAATCTATACAGATTTCTCTCCAAATATGAAATTAATGTAGCTACTCAAAAATGTAGAAGCTCTGGGCATGTTGGGGAAGGTAGAAAATACTAGTATTTGACAAAAGATAGCTTGAGGTATTTAGACTAACCAAATCTGATGAAGACTGCTGACGGAAAGCAAGAACGGGGAGGCTGAGGCGCCAGTGGCGGGTCCCTTCACACCTCCCTTCCCACTGCGCGGCCCACCGCAGCCTCCACCACACACCCTGTGGGGCAGCCGGCCCGCACCTGTAGGTCTCTCGCCTCTGAGCCCGTTCACACAGTGTCTAGCGTGAGGAGCTCTTGGCTATCACATTTTTTCCCTCTCATCTTCTTTGTCAAGTCATCTACTCATTTTCTGTTTGAAGACTCTACTTGGATACCCTGCTGTGGACCCCCGGGCACACCTCTTGGGCACCTCTGGGGCACCTAGTGGGTGCACTCTGACTGCTGGCGCTGCACTTGCCACTTCTGCTTAGACAGAAATTTCATCACCCAGCCAACCCGCGTGCGACGCACCTGGCTCCACCCTCTTGTCTTTGCCCCGTCACATCGGCTTTGACTCAGGCTGTTACCATTTGTGGCTTGCCTGGCCCCTTCCTTCCTTCCTTCCTTCCTTCCTTCCTTCCTTCCTTCCTTCCTTCCTTCCTTCCTTCCCTCCTTCCTTCCTTCCTTTCCTCCTTTCTTCCTTTTTTAATTCTTTATGTATTTAGTACAGTGTCTACAGGGTCTCACTACACAGATTGGACTCGTAGCGATCCTCCTGTTTTCACATTCCCAAGTGCTGTGATTACTGACACGTGACACCACATCCAGTCTCAGTCTCCATCTCAGCACACTCTGGCGGCGGGGCCATGCAGGGAATCCAACCCCAGTCCCTGAGTCTGCCTAAGCAGGCACTTTAACCAACTGAGCTATCTGGGTGGCCTTCACCTGGGTTCTTATAACTGCCCCCTTCCTAATTTCCCCACTTCTCCTCAGCAGTAATCAAAATAATTTTATATTTTCTTTTCTAAAAGATTGGTAAAATCACATTCTTTTCAATGCCTCCATTATCCACACTTCTAAAATAATGGAAACCTACCCTCCTTATTACAGAAAAATGTTTTAAAAAGTCCTCAGGATCTAAGCTTTCCCCACCGATATTTGTGCCATAGGTACACCAGAAGCCCTGTGTTGCCCAAGCTATCTACGATCAGGAACACACGTGTGCCTCACGCGGAGCCAGTTCCTTTCCATGCAGCCCTTTCCCTGTGTAGTTCTCCCTCCAACTCCGATTTATACCCTAAAATCCTGCTCAAGGCCTGCTTAATAATCCCTGCCTCTCCCGAGCAGAGCTCTTGGCCTTGTGCTCCATGAGACCACACCGCTTTTCTCATAGATCTGGTTGAGCACTTACACTGCTTTACCTTAGTTATTGATTTTTGTCTCTTTTTGGCTTTATACCTTGCATTAAACAAGTATTATTTCTGTTCCTACTCTATATCAATAGATAATGAGCATTAAAATCTTCAGTATTTCTGTATGCCAAATGTTAGCCATGTCACAGGACAAAAGATTCAGTCGAAAATTGATAGATTATTAAAAAAACAGAGGAAAGGGAGAAAAAAGTAAAAGGTTGATTTAACTTAAACAGTGCAATGAGAAAAGAGAAATAAACAAAGCCATTGTTAAAATTCTCCAAGTATGATAATCTCACTTAGCACAGATAGATTCTTAGAAGTAAGTACCCAAAATCAAAGAATGAAAGGATTCTATTTTCAAGTAAATGAAATAAATATCTTTCAGCCTCTTCCTGTCTTCAAAACATCATAAGGCATGAAGAAAAAAAAAGTAAATTCTTATGCCTAGGGCACTAGGGCATACCTCAGTGACACGGTGCCTGCCTGGCAAGCGTGAGGTCCTTAGTTCAATTCTCATTCCTAAATAGACAAATGAATAAATTCTCATACACATTGAATTGGTTTCCCAGGACTTTCATAACAAAGTCCCATAAATGTGTTTGGGCTAAAACAATAACAATGTATTTTTTAACATATATAGTATAGGGTTTCACTGTGTGAGTCGGATTCCTAATGATTGTCCTGTTTACAGCCTCCCAAATGCTGGGATTAGGGTAGTGCGCCAGCACACCCAGGCTAAATCGTCATCTCAGCTCTCCCTGGGGGCGGGACCACCCGGCCCCTGCGTCTGCCTAAGCAGGCGAATAGCACTGTGTTGTGTTGAGGTTCAAGAGGGCAGAAGCCAAACGCAGATGTCTCAGTAGCTTTCCATTGCACAGCACCAATCCCACACCCACAATTGACAGCAGGAGAGGTCTGCTTTGGTTCACACTTCAGTTCAATCAGCTGGCTACTGTGGAAGAAATAACGTGCGAGAAGGACATAGCAGAGGTACCGTGGAGTGGCCTGGCAGACCGGAAACACAGCCAGAAGGGAAGGGAGCAGGAGGAGGGGGCCCGCTCACCCTCACGGGTCACACCCATCCTAGGGCCACCCCTTGAGGCCTGGTCTCCACTCTTTGCAGCACATTCAGCTTGGAATTCTTCTGTGAGCCGGTCAGCTGGTGAGTAGCCCACCCCGTGATGCAACCACCTGCCGGCAGCCCAGCTTTGAACGTCTGAGGCTTTGAGGGCACAGTCTAGAGATAAATCACAGTACGTGTTAGTGGGTGAAATCAAGCTTTTGGCACGACTGCGTCATCCCCGGGGGGCCCATGAGAGAACCCACTCCTTGCCTCTCCCAGCATCCGGTGGGCCCTGCATTCTAGGCATTTGCTCACTTCTGGCCTCACCACTGTGTCTCTCTGTCCGTGCTCCGATCGCTTTCTCCTCTGGGTACGTCAGATCTCCCTACGCCCTTGAGACCTTGAGACGTCCAGGCATTGTCTAAGGCAGACGTGAGGTCAGAAGTGGAAATGAAGCGCACCATTTGGAAAAGAGAACCAAGCGCGAAATAAAGATTAAGGCTAGGACGGAGCTCAGCAGCGTAACTGCCTGGCGAGCGCAGCGAGCTGAGTCTGATCCCCAACACTAAATAAATATGCAAGTAAATAAATTACTAGGGCTATAATATGAGGAAATTTCTCATAATTGGAAACATAAGTCTCAACTGGCCTAACCACACGTGATAAAGACCCACATAAAGACGCCCTCTGATAAAAGCCATTGCATGGGTCAAAGAAAAGCTTTTAAGTTTATAATAAGCAAAGTTGGTAATACATAAACAGTGAGGCTCAAAATGATATTGTCCTAGTGAACATCATGGGGAACTGGAAGTTAGTGAGAAAATAAAACACTTTTAAAATTCCAAAATAATATCATATTTCTCATAAATTAATAAATTCCATGGAAAAATATATTTAAATTTATTTATATGCTATACAAACTTCACATATGTTGAAATAGTACATGTTACCATATTTACCTGTATATAATTTATGCTTTTATTTATCAGAAATGAACAAATCAAAGAAAATTATTTTCAATTTATACCCAGCCAAAGATTCAAACAAACATGAGAATGGAACAAATCGATAATGTTTCTATTATCTATGGATATTTCATCCAAGTGTTACTAGAACATGAGCTCCAATGAAAAGACAGTTGCAAAAGTCAAAGTAGGCTATAGCGTCTGAGAAGAACAGATTACAACATCATAAAACAGGAAAATCGATTTCTGGGATGTCAATCAAAGCCCACTGCATGATGCCTTCTGACAAAACGCCTTTGAGCAGAGCCAGACAAGCCGAAAGTACGAGGACGTGGAGAGAGACCAAGTACGAGGACGAAAGTACGAGGACGTGGAGAGACCAAGAGCTCTCTCAAAAGGGAAGCAAAATGGGATAAAAATGTTTTCCTAGATTGTCAGACTAGCCTGTCTGTGCAACAATCAATATAATGTTAAGACGTGTATGAGACAGAGAGAGAGAGAGAGAGAGAGAGAGAGAGAGAGAGA
>PVJA010023683.1:0-32246 GCA_004027025.1 Myocastor coypus | reverse complement strand
AAAAAAAAAAAAAAAAAAAAAAAAAAAAAAAAAAAAAAAAAAAAAAAAAAAAAAAAAAAAAAAAAAAAAAAAAAAAAAAAAAAAAAAAAAAAAAAAAAAAAAAAAAAAAAAAAAAAAAAAAAAAAAAAAAAAAAAAAAAAAAAAAAAAAAAAAAAAAAAAAAAAAAAAAAAAAAAAAAAAAAAAAAAAAAAAAAACCCTACAAGCATACCAATGTCAATATAGCTTGTGAGGACAGAAAACTATAGAGGAAAGAACACCCATAAAAGTCTGACAGTTTGAAATCTGAGCCTATAAAGCAAACTAACAGACAGATTAATAGGAAAATGTTTTCATGTACAAGCATCCAGGAGTTATGCTCAGAAAAAAAGAGGGCCAGATAGTTGAAAGTTAAAGAACTTCCTCATGAGGAGAAGGAAGTAGGGGCTGTATACAGCTTCATTTTATTAAGAAGTGCTAAACCTTGAACCCAGGAGCTCATGCATGCTGGGCAGGTGCTCTGCCACTGACCTATACTCCCAGCCTTTTTAAATTCTGAGACAGGATCGCACTAATTCGCCAAGACTGGGTGGGCTTCAGTCTCCAGTCTCCAGTCTCCAGTCTCCAGTCTCCAGTCTCCAGTCTCCAGTCTCCAGTCTTCCAGCCTCAGTCTCCCGAGTGGCTGGGAGTACCAGTGTGTACCACCCCACCCAGCTTGCTGACAGTGAATGGCTTTTGTCTTAACAACAGACAACAATTTGAGACAAAGTTCACCCCGGCTCCAGGTGTGGCATCACCTCCAGTCTTTCTTCTCCCACATTAATCTGGAGAATTAACCTTTGGTGATCAAGGAGCATCTTGGTTACTTCCTCATGGCTGGGACACAATATTTGACGTTCACAACTTAAAGGAGAAAAGGTTTCTTCTGCCTCACAGTTGGTAAGGGTTTCAGCGCATAGTTGGCTGACCTCTAGGCAGGGCGCCATGGTGGGGCATAGAAAGCAGGAAGCAGAAGGGGATTGAGGGAGGAAAGAGGGATAGAGAGAGATGGACCCTGCCCACCACACCCTCCAACCACGCTCCAGCTCCAGCCACCACAGCTGGCTATGACCTCGGGCTGACTAACCCAGTGATCATCATGCTGCTGGGATGCTGTCACCTCCCCAGAATGCCATCCGTGAGCGCATGAGACTTTGAGGGACTGCTGGATACAAACCAAATAGGGCACAGTGGAGAAAGCCACCCCTCAGTCTTAGGAGAGGGCAGCTAGAAGACAAGGGTAGCCAGGAGTGAAGGCCAAAGAGCCTTGGTTCTCCTTTAGCACAGAGCGCATAGAATGCCAAAGTGCCACACTTCAGGGTACCACTCTCTGAGCTCAACATCACTGATCTGAAAGAATGAGGTAGCCCTGACTCTCAGAAGCTGGGGACACCTGCTGAGGTCCACACTGGCCCAACTGCTGTGGTAGCATCAACAGCCTATGAGAGCTGGTCAGACATGCAAAGCCTAAGCCCTATACCATGGCAAAGTGAAACATAATCTAAGGAACCAGGTTTGGTGGCACAGACCTGTAATCCCAGCATCCTGGGAGGCTGAGGAAGGAGTACTGCCAATTCAGGCCCAGTCTTGGCAATGTACAGCAATTTAGCAAAAACCCACCTCAAAATAATAAAGGGTAGAGTGGGGACATTGCTCAGTATAAAGGCCTTGGCTTCAATTCCAGTATCAGAGACAGACAGAATGATTCATGTAAGATCCTTGTAGAAGCACTGAATTCAGTTTAAGAGGTCCTGCCGAAGCCAGGCACCGCGGTACATGCCTGTAATCCCAGCTACATCAGTGCCAAAGGCAGCAGGATCTCAAGCTTGGGGGCAGCCTGAGCAACTTGTCTCAAAATGTAATTTTTAGATAAATGACGGACAGGTTCAAATTCCCTATAATGGATATCATCACTGTGTGTACCTAAAATGCATCAACAAAAGTAATTTTTTACTTTCTTAAAAAGCTAGGATGGTGGCTCAGCAGCAGAGTGCTAGCCTATCACGTACAAGGCCCTGGGTTCAGTCCCAGGCACAGGGGGAAACATGAGTGGACTCTGTGTTGCTCAAGATGTGGGCTTCTTCCAGGGGCAGCACAGCCTCACCCGTCCTGACCAATACAGCACACACGCATCCTGAGTGCTGTCACCTCTGGACTGTGCGTGACTGAACGTGAAGAACTGCTCAAACGCCAGCCCAAGCAGAGGGCTGTTCCTCCTGAGCAGTGCTAATCCAATAACCCTTTCCACTTAGCAGACTTTGCTCCAACTATACTCTCACTTTGCTTTCCTTGTTGTCCCCCAGGTCCCAGATTTCCTCAGGTCCTTCAGCCTACAGCCCTCTTGGCCACCTGCTCTTTGGTAAGCTCCCTGCGGTGCTTTTGGTAACACAGGGACAGACAGTCCCATGATCCTCCACACTTGGCTTTAGATACATTCTGGTTTCTTCCAAAAAAGTGAAACCCACACCTCAACCAAAGATTTGTTATTACTGGGAAAACTTAAAAGAAGGTGGCACGGAGCCAGCATACATTCCTGCCACCTGTTCTTCCCACACAAGGATCTTCCTGGAAGGTACAGAACACACGGTCCCTGCTTTGCCCAAGTAGTTCACTTCTGGACAATACCAACTTGCTTTATTACAAAAAGTCAACATCACGCTGATTCCATGAAAATATGTAGCATTATTGATCATCATTTTTATTTTTAAAATTCAGCTTCCATACAGTTATTGAGTCCACTGCATGTCCTTTCTTCTGCTAAAACAGAGGACCCTAACTGCTCCTGGTGGGCACTGAGGGTGAGACTCACCTTGCAGAACAAGAAGTAGCACTGCCTCAGGAACTGTAAGGTTCACAGCTTGACCATCTGAGGATCCTGAGTCAAAATTCCTCGATAGCACTTGCACCAGTGGGGCTTCCCTGTGGAAGCCTTCTAGGTATTAGGGCTACAGTCTGCCTCATGCACGGCGTCCCATAGTGTTGAGTTGTGGCAGAGAGTACTTGAGAAAAGGTCAATAAAGAATTAGCTTAGTATCTTCAACAAAATAAGTGCTAGTAATGGGATCGCCATGCCAGAAGTATATATGTTGCTCAGGCTTTTAACATGGGTTCTATTTCCTACAAGCCATTCTTTTTCTTGTTTTATTTAAGATTTTTCTTTAAGCTATCTTTTTCATTAAATTTACAATTATTTAATTACTTGTGAGGGGGATTACACTGATGCCTTTTATGATCAAGTTTCTATCCTAGTACTTTGCCCATGCTCATGCCAATGTGTTTCTCTGTGTTCTTTTATTTGATGGGTTGGAGATTAAAAACTAATTTATGAGCTATGTGTGGTGGTACATGCCTGTAATCCCAGTACCCGGAGAGGCAGAAGCAGAAAGATTGAAGGCTTACGTCCAGCTTGGGCAGCCCAGCAACTTAGTAGGACCTTGTCTCAGAATAAAAAGTAGAAAGGGTAACGGTGTGTTCATTGCACAAGTCCTAGGGCCAATCTCCATTACTGGCAAAAATCCGCTCACGAGCTGCAGGGTGTGGCTCAGCGGTAGAGCACTTCGCCAACACAGGAGATGCCCTGAGTATGGCTCCAAGCACTGTTTAGGGGGGAAAAAATGAGTGAAGCCTCACTTAGAGATGTGAGGCACATATCTACAGTCCCAGCCACTTGGGAGGCTGAGACAAGAAGATTACAAGATGGAGACCAGCCCAGACAACTCAATGACTGAGATTGCCTCAAAAGAAACTACGAAAGAGCAGAAGATGTAGTGACACCATTGTTGGATTCAATCTTTGGAACAATAAAAAAAAAAAAAAAAAAGAAGAAGAAGAAGAAAACATAAATGCATCAAGGACATTAACCTTCCCAATTATGAAACCTCTGCCTCATCCTTGAAGGAAACATTTGTTCTCCAGGGGCAGAATGACAACACAACAGAGGCAGTGTACCGTGATCTGCAACTGACCTGCAGGAGGTGAGATCCCTGCTGCCCAGCCCAGTGTGCCAGGAAGACCTGTGGACTCTACCTGCAAAATTCATTGCAAACCCCTCCCCTTTTCCCCATCTCACTTCTGCTCCCCACTCCGGGCTTCCTCGTTGGTCTCCCTGCTTCTCTTCCTGCCCTTTTCAAGCCTCTCTTCCTAGAACACAGTCTAGACAAGCATTCTCAAACAAACCAGGTCAACTCCAACCGCCTTCCACCAAGCTGAAGCCTCTGCCCCAGCCATCATCACTCCCCTGATGCTCTGCGTCACGGGCCTCCTTCTCCACCACATCTCCAGCCTCTCTTGACCCTGCTCACCATTCTCTCTGCCCTCAATCTCCTATTTTCCCTAACACAGGCTTACAGTTATGCCCCTCACATGCCCCAAAGGCTGTGTGCATTGCCGCCCCCTAACCATGAATTACTTCCTTGGAAATAATAAATAAATATTAATAAATTAATAAACTAATAATAAATAAAAATAACTCAGGCTGCCGACACTGCGTCACTCATGTGTGTGGTGATCCGCACCTCCTTAAAGAGGCTCCTTGGGCTGGGGAGATAGCTCAGTGGAACTCGGGCACGCTGTGCAGGCCCCAAAGCCGGGTGTGGTGGTTCACGCCTGTGATCCCAGCACTGGGGAGGATCACTACAAGTCTGAGTAGTGCAGTGAGACCCAGTACTAAATAAATAAATAAATCCATAAATCCATAAGTAATTTTAAATTAAAAAAGAAGCTCCTTGATTCCCTATTTGAACTTCCTACTATCAGACCCCCCCCAACCCACTCTACCACAGAACCTTTTATTTTTTTTGCCTCACAGCACTTTGAAAATAACTTTGACTATCTACCTAACCAGCAGAATGAGATGAGCCTGCTTCTCTTCTTTGTTTGTTTGTTTGCTTGTTTATTGCAGTACTAAGGATGCAACTCAGGATCTTCATCTAACCTATACTGTTTTAAAATTTTGAGACAGGGTCTTGCTAAATCACCCAGGCTGGACTTGGAATGCTCCTGCATCAGTCTCCCAGACAGCCAGGAATCCAGTTGTGCTCCACTATACAATTTCACCTCCTTCTTTTCTGTGATGATCTCTTGCCCTGCCTCCCACACTTTTCTAAACCAGTATCTTATAGCCTACCTTTGCTCTCCAGGAGTGAGTGAGGAATGAATGAACGAATAAATGAATGACCAATGTTTGAACAGGTAACAGCAAAAGACATTCAGCCTATGGGCTAGAAATAGTTTTTCATTGTTGCAGTTTTGTTTGTTCTTTGCCTTTTTGAGACACAGTCTGGCTATGCAGTTCAGTCTGGCCTTGAGCTCATTTTGTAGGCCAGACTGGTCTTGAACTCACATGGATCCTCCTGCCTCACCTCCCGAATGCTGGTATTATAGGCATGTGCCACCATGCATGGCTGAAATGGTTTTTATGTTATTAAATGATTGAAAAAAATATCAAGAGGGCTGGCAAGATAGCTCAGTGGACTGAGCACCTGCTTTGGCAAGCACAGGAACTGGAGTTCAGTCCCCAGCACTATATGCCATGCTGGCCCCGCCTCCAGGTGCACTGAACAGGAGTCCAGGTGTAGTGGTGCACACCTGTAATCCCAGTGCTGGGAAGTCTAAACAAGAGGATTACTACAAATCCCAGCTGCATAACGAGACCCTACACCAAACACATATATGTTTTAAAAAATCAAAAGAATATCTTATGGTACATGAGGAAAACTACAAATTTAAACTTCAGTGTCTGAAAAAGAAACCTCTTTTATTTATTTTATTTTTTTTTCATTCCTGGGGACAAAACCCAGGGCCTTGCACATAGTAGAGAAGTGCTCGGCCGCTGAACTATACCCTAAGCCCTTAGATTATTTCTTCTTTATTATCATTATTATTCTTGTTAGTTGCAGTGAGGCCTTACTGGACTGCCCAGGGTGGCTTTGAACTTGTGACCCCTCAGCTTCCCAGATGACTAGGCTTACAGGTGTGCACCATCATGGTTCTGCTTTTCTTGCAGGGCTAGAGAGCACAGGCCAGGCAAGCACTCTATCAGTGTCTGTAGGTGGTGGTTGGTGGGCAGGCCAACCCTCACTTTTCAGCCTTTGTTAGGGAAACAATGGGTCATTTTCTTGACAAGAGGCACAGCAGACAAAATTACTTGCCTCACAAGCAGGAGTGACACTGAAAAGAGGAGGCTCGAGTTCCACAATCCTTTTCAGGCATAGCCCTGATGCCCTATGTCTCCACCTCTGAAAGTCTCAACCATCTCCCCACCAGCACCAGCACCAGCACCAGCACCAGCACCATGCTGGGGACCAAGCCTTTACCATACAGGGCTTTGGAGAACAATGAAAATACAAATAAAGTTTTATTGGAACACAGACAAGCTCGTTGGCATCAAGACTCTCCTGTGGCAGACTTCAGAGGAGGCACCTTCCCCAGCTCTCGCTGCCTCTGGCACGCTGCAGATCCCAGGAAGGCAGCTCTCACTCGATTTTGCATCTTGGCCTAGAAATTCTAAACTGCCTTGTACAGAAAAGGTTTGCCAATGCGAGTTAAGATGGAGGAGGAAGAGGAGGAGGAGGAGGAGGAGGAGGAGGAAGAGGAGGAAGAGGAGGAGGAGGAGGAGGAAAAAGAGGAGGAGAGGGAGGCAGCGGCAGCTTTGAGAAATCTTCCAGCAAGAAGCGCCAAATCTGGCTAACTAGTGCATAGGAGGAGAAAGATGAGTGGGAGAAATGTCAGGTAGATGAGGGTGACAGTCGCTAAGGTTTGAAGGGCAGAGGTAGAAGGCAGTGAAAAGAGGACAAAGATTATGACATTTGTTTTGTTCTGGTTTGAATTTGTTTTTGTTTGGTTGTTTTTTTGTTTTGTTTTGTTTTTTGTTTTTTAGTCCTGGGGATTTAACCCAGGGAGCACTGAGCCACACCTCCAGCCCTCTTTATTATTGAGACAGGGTCTTATTAAGTTGGCCACCTGGCCTTAAACTTGTAATCCTCCTGCCCCAGCTTCCTGAGTAGCTGGGATTATAGGATAGGTCATGTGCCACCATGCCTGGCTAGCAGCCTAATTGTGACAGGTGAAATTTTGAGTACCTGGTGGTATCAGCATACCAGTTGGTAGCTTAAAAAGAGAAACAGATACAGTTAAACAGGAAGTCACACTAATACAGTAAGTGTCAGACGGTAGACTGAGGAGACACAAATATGGAAGTGGGTGGACTCCACATTTGTGCTGGGGGTGTAGCTGAGCTGCATACTGTGAGCTTAGCAGGTGTAAGGCTCTGGGTTCAATCCACAGTGCAAAAAGCAGAAACAAAAAAAGAGTCCACCTAAATGTGTCATAATTCAGACATTCTTACTACTAAAACTTCACAATGTCACCCCATGTTCTAGTCCGTCAAAGGAAAAGCCAGATGCACCTGCTAGCCACCATTTCTACTTCTCACCATAGGTATAAACAGCACCCTAGAAGCCTCGCCATGAGGAAGAAAAGAATCCAGTAATTTTGCAATTAAGTACAGGGGAATCAATCCTGACATTCTGTTAGAAAGCCTGTCATGCGTTGCTTCGCTGCTGTGAGTAATAAGGGGGCGAACTGCAAGAACAATGTTCCCTGGGGTGTCCCAATAATAGTCATAATATTTTAAATGTATATGGGTCCTCCTGGTTTACTAAACATTTCCTTTCACCAACAAGGTGAGGACCAGCATTGTCCACCATGCCATCAGACACACGCTGGGCCTTTTCTGCTGAGAAGAATATAAGAAGGTCAGCGTCTCTAGGTAGAAATGGATGGCAGGAATTCACACAGTGGTGAACAGATGTCGGGGATTCCCGCTGACTTGTTGCTAGGGGAACTTTTGTGAAGATGCCCCGAGTGCACTGAATCCAGAAGCCCTGCCTACTGCTTTAATGTCCTGTGGAGTGGCCACTTGACCAGGCTGGCACACAGAAGACGGTGGTGGCTCCTGCTGGGCAGCAGCAGACAGGACTAGTGGTCACAGGTGGGTTTTCACACTGCAGGAGCTGTGGCTGCAGGCCATGGCCTCCAAATCAAAGAGCAAGATGACTGAGGAAAGATGGTACAGTTTCAGGCCCAATTAAACATCCAGAGCCACAAGCCTTAATAACATCTTTCGTGAACACAGTCAGTGTCTGACAGATATCAGTGTGAGGGTCAGAGTCACACCCATTTTAGTTGATTTTCATGTTATAGGCAAAAAAAAAAAAAAAAAAAAAAAAAAGGGTCCTCTTTTAAAATCAATTTGAGTATCCACCAACCATTTACTAAATGTCAGGCAGCTCAAATACACCATGCCTACGAATCCTCAGAGCGCTGACCCAAAAATTCTGGTACATGGCAATGGCTTGGTGGACAGGCAAATCTGATTTCAAATTCTAGCAGCATATTGATTGCATAGCCTTTGCAGAGAAATCCCTGAGGGCTGGGGTATAGCTCAGTGGTGTGAGCACCTGCCTGGCACGTGCAATGGTCATGAGTTCGATCCCCAGTACATAAAAAAAAAAAAAAAATTCTCCAGGGTTGGCAACAGAAAAATTCTAAACAGAACAGCCAAGTTTCCTGCTTTCTGTCTCACTCTGGAGATTCCCTCTCCCATCAGCCTGGCCTGACACCCCCTGGCTCTCCTCTGATAGATCTTCTGTTCCATGTGTCAGCTCCTTACCCTTGCACAGCGGCCCTCCAGGAACCAAGCTTCTGATGTTTCCCTTGCTATGCCCACCCCCCTTCCACACTGCCTCTGGACTGGGGTCATGACTCACAACACAATGTGCAGAAGTGCTGCGCCAGGCCAGGGTCTAAGCCCAGAAATCTGTGCCTTTGTGTGCTTGGAGGGGCGATCACTCAGTAAGAGCTCCAACTATCCTGCAGAGAGAAGGGGCCTGTGGGAAAGGGCCTGGAGGAGGACCCGGCACGCAGAGACGGAGCCACACAGCAGAGCACCAAGGCACAGACAAGAGAAGGAAGTAGCCACTCCGGAGGTGCTGCCCAGCAGAGCCCCCTGGGCTCCAGCTGTGGCTCTCATCTAATTACAACTCACAATGAATAACAACCCAGACGAGCAGCAGACCTGTTCAGCTGAGCCCCACCAAGCTACAGAACAGCGTGACACAAGTTCCAGGCCAACTTGTTACTTAGCAATAGATAACACATCATTCCTGAGTAATGACTGACTCCCAGAGCCACTCCCAGGAAACTCCTGCAGCACCATCCCGGGGCCCCAAGATGAGAGACAGGAACGCGGAGTGGTGGAGATGGAGATTCAGGGTGACCCTCCACATCCCTGCCATGTCCCCCAGCAATGCAGAGCCGCAATTTGCTACCACCTGTATTAGTGTAGCTTGTGTTGCTATAATGCAATACACAGACCAGGTAATTTAGGAAAGAAGCTTATTTCTTATCATTCTGGATGCTACTGAGTCCAAAGTCGAGGTACCTGAGCCCGGGGAGGGTCTTCTAGCTGCACCATCAGTGGCAGAAGTGAAAAGGACAGGAGAGCAAGCATGCAAATTCATGTCAGACTCGTTCATAATTAGCCTTGATTCGGGAGGCTGAAGCCCCCAAGACCCAAACATCTCCCAACACTGCTGCTCTGGGAACTGAGTTCCACACGTACGTTTTGTGCAACCCTTCTAATTCTGGCAGTACCTGGGAGATCTGGGCCTTCCAGCCAGGTCACAAACACTAATAGCAGTACCCAATTATAGAGTAATATTGTGTTGGAATTCCAGTCTATTACCCCTCCCAAATTATTTCCCAAGAACTCTGGGAGTTTGTGCAGATGTCTGTCTTACAACATCCTCCAGGCCCCTAATTTCTTCTCTGTGGTCAAAGTAAGAACATGCGCAAGAATTCCTAGGCCCAGTTCAGCCTTCTGGCTGTCAGACCTGACCAGGCACTGGACTTTGTCTAGGGCCACATCCGGCTCTTTGAGTTCCCTGGGATGGAGATGCAGAGTCTCTCCTCTGTCCATCTTCTGCAGGATGTGTTTCTGCACTCTGGTAGAAATCACCCCACATACGGGGACTCCAGGTCTATGCAGGTGGTCGGAGGCCTGGCTTGGAGCTGCCAAACAGGCTCCTCTGTCTCCAGCTCCAGTCTTGGGTCCTTTCATTGACTCAGCTCCTCCTTCACTGTATCTTTTAAGTGATGTGAGAATTTCTGCTTGTTCCCTTCATCACAGCTGAATGTTCTTCTAGCTGCTCTTACCTCAGCGCTTTCATTTCCCACAGCCAGGTGTGGGTCTTGGCTGTTAGGCCTTGTTATGGTTTGGATCATGTCTCAGTGACTCTTCTCTCATTGCTGGGACAAACAGCTGACACCCAAAATTAAGGAAGGAAATGTTTAGCTAGCTCACAGTTAATGGAGGTTTCAGTCCATACTAGGCTGGCTCCAGGGCAGAGCAGCACATAGCAGAGGGCTGCAGATCATGGTGGCAGAAAACAGCAAAAAGCAAAGAAAAGGGCAGCAGCTGTGGCAGCTAGCAAGCCTCTTTCCCTTCCTTATACTGTATTCAGGCTATTTGCCACAGGGTAGGTGAAGCACTCACACCTATGATCCCAACATTGGATTATTAATTCATCAATCACAAACTCTATGAGCCTGCTGCAATGACTGTGTGAGGGTTTTTTGTGTTTTTTTTTTTTTTTTTTTGGTGGGGGGGACAACTAGACACAAACCATAACAGATCATGGTGTCCCCCAAAGGCCCACAGGGTTAACAACTTAGTCACTAGCCTGTGGTGCTATGGTGAGGTGATGGGAGCCTTAAGACACAGGGCCTGGCAGGAGGTAGTTAGGCTGTTGGTCGCACATCCTTGAGAGGGGTTGCAGGGATTTGGCCCCTTCATGAGTCTTTTCTTTGCTTCCTGGGCCACCATGAGATAAACAGCCTTGTCCCACCATGCCTCCCCATCATCGTGGCTGCCTCACCACAGACCCAAAAGCAACGTAGCCCAGTGACAGCAGACTGCAGCCTCTGAAGCCATGACCAAAAACACACCCTTCCTTCTTTCTCTGCATTGTTTTTCTCAGGTATTTTGTCACAGCAACTGAAAGCTAACTGGAACAAGCATCACTCCTTTTCTATGGGTAGAAGGTCTGCACCACATTCTAAATACCCAAGACCCCCACGGCCAGATTCCTTGGGCCTTCCGGGACCTGCCACACACCACTGCTTGCACTGAGGTTTCCCAGCAGTCTACTTTCTGCAAATCAGGTATGTGTTACACCATTCTGCTAATTTCTTGGAGTCTAGACCAAAGAGATTTCCCAGTAACAGGCCTTTCATTAAGATGGTCTGGTCTTAGGCATCAGCTGGCCCCTGAGGAAGACCGATCAGCCCTCTCAGAGTTAGCTGTCTACTTCCCTCCATGGTGACATCTGCCATGGCACTTCTCTTGGATTCCCTCTCCGTCTGAACAAGAAAGAAATCCTTTGAGAGGGTCCACTTGGCACACACTCTTGTTAATGTCTCACAACTCAAGATGGTGCTTCCTGGTTGTACTCCTCCCACCAATGGAGTAGGGAGCAGGCGGAAGAAGTCACTCTCAGTTGGGTACCCACTCCCTATCCTTGCCCTAGAAGACTGACATGGTCCATGTCTGACCTTGTTTCCCTAACAGCTTCCCTAGCCTCCTGAATGCCACATTCCCAGAAAGCTTCAGGCCAGGTATCCCACAGACTAACATCCCATGGGGTTTATACTTCCCCTACCTTTCGCCCCTACTCTGCTTTCTTGGCTTCTGTGCTAACTCTTGCTTTGAGGGGCACCATCCAGGCTCCTCCCATCTCAGAATGCTACAGGCAACGGCAGCCCTTCCCACCCACCACTTCTGGGAAGCACTGCCTTCTTGGGTTAACAGAGTCCACCTCTGAGGATCCACCCCATCCCAAGGGACTTGCATTTGCTTTGTCTATACCCAACCCTCAGCCTTAAGCATGAGCTTGCTCAGGTAGGAGATTTCCAGACATCAAGAACCTAATTCACAATGCTATGTTGAAATTACATCTGACTGGATCCTGCACGGTCCCCTTTAGTGCTTAGACTGTGGGCTCAGGCCCACCTCTGCCCTCACTTGCAGATAAACCAGCAACTCACGATAGAAGCGAGCTTCAGAGACGGTCCATAGTGTCCATCTTCCCCTCCTACTCCTTATACCTGTGCTTGCTTCAGCACACTAACCTCACAGATGCCCTTTTCAGTGGTACTGCTCCTGCATGGGTATTTCTGTGGCAACTTCCCAGTTGCGAGTTCTAAAAGGTCACTGGACACAGACACACCCAGTACTATCCAAGCTGCTAACTCTGCCTTGTCCCTAGGCCTTACATACCTTCCCTTTCCCAGCCTAAGGAAAAGCAGCAGAGCCACTCCATTTTTAAGAATACCTAGCCCAGCCTTACTTCCACCCAAAACCCCAGCACAGGCTGTATCCAGTGAGGGACACTCCTCACTCAGCAGACCTCCACCAGCTGAACATTCATGTCAATATTTTCTGGGAAAATGTGGCCACAGCTCCCAAAACACATGTCTCCCAGGGTTTCTGAGCTAGAACCTAGAAGGCTCCAGGTCTATGTGCAGGAAGCAATACACTTACTTTCTTTTCTCTCTAAATCTCAGGAAAGGCTAGGAAAAGCCAGGGGACACACCTGAGCCTTTCCTAAAAGTACCACGGGCGGCTCACAACACAGCAGCAAAAAGAGTTCTACAATGCACTGTTAGCAGCTCAGAAGAGCTCATTCTGGACTCTTCTTAGCAGCCTGCAAAGTTTGCTCACATCCATTTGGAGGGAGCTTGTTTTCCTCTGGACCTGCAAGAAACGCGATGTGCCTCTAGAAGGCCAGGCACCATTTTTGATGATAGCCACACAGGATACCCCCTCTTGCAATCTCACTCTACAATTATCTCACCCTCACTCCTCACCTCCCACAATGAACATGCCAGAAAGCATTTTCATTCAAAATTCCGTACTATGTTTCTTGTGAACTAGGTCCAATAAAATACTAACTACTTTCAGTTTGCCTAGGATCTGGGCAAGGTTTTGTTTTGTGTTTGTTTGTTTGTTTGTTTGACCAGAATGCTTAATTAACGGAAACAATTGTTAATTTAGTCCTTACCATAATCCTGAGTCAGGCAACCCTTTAGTAAAAAAGACTTCTGTAAAGTCACCTTCCCCAATACACACACACACACACACACACACACACACCCCACAAAGGACTTTAGAAACTTCCTATCTCAGTCTGTGACACGGATGTCTCCCAATTGTCACCCAGACAATAAACAGCCAGCTGACTTGGCTCAGCAGGTCCTGTGTGGCTTTGGGACCACGCCAGAAGCCCAGAACAAGCTATGTTCAGGTTCTGGCACCCACAGGAGGGCTTCAGGCTGGGGGCTCTTGCACCCCTGGATCCAGCCTGCTGATGGGGCTCGGGCTGTCGGCCAGCAAAGCTCAGCTGACCCGCAAGTGGGTGGCCCGGAGGCGGTCGGGCAGCCCAAACCCAGTCAGCACGGTCGTGCACGGGTCAGGAGGCTCCGGGTTGGAAGAGTAGGATCACAGCACCCCGAACCTGAGGGCGTCTTTGCAAAACCATTAGACTCTGGCAGTCTTTGGCGGCCCGGCCACTGCCTGCACGGCGCCCTCCGCTCCAGAACTCAACGGAGGCAACAAGTTCTAGCTTCCTCCGAGCCGCCACGATGTGCTCTGGAGGCCGGCGCGAGGGAAGCGTTCTCAGCAAGTCCGCGCCGCCCACGCCTCGAGGGGAGCCCGCAGCCTTCACCACCTCCGACACTGAAAAGGTCAGACCCGCAGAAGCTGTCCTGGGAGCGCCCCTCGGACAGGGACGGCCGGGCATCTCGGGGACCTGCAACAGGTAATCCGAGCAAGGAGAACCGCAGGCCGGGGCTCGCCCCGCCCCGGGCCCCTCGCCCCTCACCTCCAGCAACTGTACATAGCTCGCCGGGAACCAGCCGCGGAGCCCGTCCTCCTTCTCGCCTTCCCACCAGCCGCCGTCCGGGACCTGCAGCAGCGTGATCAGCTCGCCCGCGGCAAAGCGGAGCCCCTGGCTGTGCCGCTCCCCGGAGAAGGGGTACAGGGTCCGGCAACGGGCGCCGGACATGGCCTTCGCGCCTGGGTTCACAGCGCAGCCTGCATCCCTGCCGAGCCCCGCGGGCTGGGCAGCGGCTCCGCGGGGTCCCAGGCGCCCGGCGCTCCGGGCTCTGGCGCTCTGGGCGCGCGCCGTCTCGGGGGTGCGCGGGGTCCCCGGGCAGGCAGGGCACGCGCGGTGCGCGCAGGAGAGCGGAGACTCGCTGGCTCGGCGGAAAGAGCGGCGACGCCCCCAGGCCGGGCAGCTCGCGGATCCCAGCTCGGGCGGGGGGGCGGGGCTCAGGGGGAGGAGACCCAGGGGCCGCGGGCTCGGGAGACAACTTCCCCGGGCCGCGGGGAGCGCGCTGTCCCCGCGAGGGTTGGTCGGGGCCGGGGTCGCCCTGGCGCGCGGAAACGCGCAGCTGCCTCGGGAGGGGGAACCCCGAGCATCCCCTAGGCTGGATCGGCGGCGAGGGAGCGAGGGAGGCGAGGAGGACGCGGGGACGTGGAGCAGGACTGGCGGCCGGTGGTCGGGCGGGGGCGGGGGCGGGGGCGGCAGCGGGGAGGGCGGCGGGGGAGGGTGCGGGCTGGAGGCCGGGCCAGGGCAGCCACGCCCGCTGAAGGCTGGGCGCCGCCTCGCGGAGGGGCCGGAGGGGAAAGGGGCTCTGCCCGCGGGAGGGAAACGCCCCTCTGTGCCCAGCGTGGGGGCCTGGTGGCCGCGGCCGGGTAGGTGGGCGCCTCCTCCCAGCGAGGTGTGTTTGTGTATGGGGGGGTGGTTGTAACAGTGTGACAGTCTCTGTAGTGGGTGAACCTGGGGTTGAACTTGACTCACCGGAAACTGAACAATGGGTGAAAGACAGGTTTGAAGGCTGGCGCCTGTGTCGGGAAGCCCGTGAGGCCGCGTGTCACACAGGAGCGATGAGGGGGGAAGCACTGGGGGATGGAGTCTGAATTGATAAAGCTGGAATCAGATCCAGGACAAAGTGGAGGATACCTCCCCCGCTTAGCTTTGCACTTAAAGAGGAGGCCGGCTTAGGTCCTGCAGAGGGCTGACTGAGGGGCAGTGTACACGTGGTCAGTCAACAAACATTAGTGGGAGGTGCCATGTTCCAGTGCAGTGTGCCAAGTACTCGAAGATCATTTGAACAAGTCTTTGACCTCGGGTGTTGAACAAGGTAACCTTGAATTGAGGATACAGAGGAAAAGGAAAAGTTGGGGGATTTGCTAGCCTAGTCATTTGGAAGTTACAGTACATTTCCTAATAGCCAGACCATGTAAGAGCTCTGTGTACAGGATTAACATTCCTAATCCAAAAAATCTAAAGTCTAGAATGACCAAAAATAGGATACTTTTTGAGCTACAATGTAGCACAAGTAGAAAATTCTGTGACCTAGCTCAAAGTCAAATCACACAGGCCCTGAAAATATTGTATAAAATTACCGTCAGGCTAAGGTATAAAGGAAACAAATTAATTTTTTTATGATTAAGCATAGTCCATATTTAAGAGGAGATGCTCCAAAATCTGAAACCCAAAACAATGGTTTTAGATTAAGTGACACTAACTTGTACTTCTAAGTGCCCACCTGCTGCGTTTCTGCTCAGTTACCTCCCATGGCTACCTATTGCCTATCACTCTGGGCGTAAACATCTCAGCATATGCGTTTAAGGCTCTCCACATACCTACTGTAGCCACATCCCTCACTGTCCTACCCAGATAGCCATTACCAAATCAATCAAGGGCCGGGTGTGATGGCACATGACTGTAATCCCTACACTCTGGAGGCCAAGGCAAGAGGATTGCTGTGTTTGAGCCCAGTCTGGGCTACAAAGCGAGCTCAAGGTCAGCATGAGCTGCAACATAGTGACACACTGCCTCAAAAAGACTAAGACAAAACAACAACAAATGATGTAAACACAGCACTTAAAATGCTGAGGCAGGAGGATCCTGAGTTCAAGGCCCAGTCTAACCTACAGAGTCTAACCTTGCCTCCAGAAATAAACAGCCCAGCATAGCAGTGTGGGCCTGTAAAACTCCAGGACTTGAGGAAGGTGAGGCAGGCAGGAGGATAGGTGTGAGTTCCGGCCACCCTGGCCAACACAGTAAGGTCTTATCTCAACAAACACAAAGGAAAAATCTAATAAACAAGTTCCTCCAGAGGCTGGAGCAGGAAAGATACACCTTACGTTAGACAATGTACTTGTCTAACATGTACAAGGACTGGGTTAGATTCCGAGCACTGCATAACCAACAGATGAACACATACAAGCAAAAAACTGTCCCTTCAAACAGGATTGCACACCTAGAGGTGTGGCTCAGTAGTAGAACATTTGCCTACCATGCTTGAAGCCCTGGGTTTCATCCCTAACACTGAACAAAAACAAAAACAACAAAACTGCATAAGTAGTACAGAAAAATGTCTCTAAAAGTCAAGTGTAATAGCACATGCCTGTAATCCCAACACTCTAGAACACTAAAGCTGTAAATTGGAAGAAAACTTGTCTCAAAAAATAAAAGCAGAAGTGCTAGAGATGTGGCTCTGTGATAAAAGCATTTGCCTAGCATGTGGGCAACCATAAATTCAATCCCCAGTGTGGGGAGGGAATTAATCAATTTAAAAAGGGATAATATATGTGACTTTCCACAGGCTGACCTCACGCTTCTTACTTGATGATGTGACTGTGTCTGGGATGAGACAACTGGTCTAGAGCCATACTGCAACCCAGAATTCTCTGGAACAACCTGGGAATGACCTGTGTGCCAACTAGTCTGGATTTGAGAAATTTGAGCCTACACAGCATCCGTACATTTTAACACCAAGTGACGCACTCCACATACTGCTGTAGTACCCAACTTATCTGTGGCTGTCAACTTCTCAGTTTCAGTCCATTTCATACCTATATCCCTGTGAGCTAATGAAGTGATGGCCACCCCCAACTGAGACACAAAGAAACTGGACTGAAAGGATAAGACTTGACCACCACACTGGACCACCAGTTATTGGAAGAGCTGGACTTTGAAAGTAGACCTGGCTTGCTGTGGGTGGACAGCAGTGTCTTCTAGCTCATTGTGCCTAAGCCAGGCAGTGTGAGGCTCTGTGACTCATTTCCATATAGCATCTCAAGAAAAAGAGCTTTCTCTGGTGATGCCCAAAGTCAGTTTTGATAAAAACAATAGTACACTAATAAGTATGGAACTTCTATCTCTACCACACAAATTCCCCAGCAATTTTAGGTGTATTCCCCCATTTGTAACTGGAAATGGAATCCAATAACTGAAATGTAAAAATCTTGGTAGTTAAATACAGTTGGTGTTTAAATATCTGGATTGCCTACAGGGAGGCCCAGCTCTACTTTCTAGGTCTGTGCCCTTGGGTAATTTACTTTATCTCTCCAAACTTCATTTTCCTTATCAGTAGAAAAAGACAGGAGTATTTGTACTGTTAAGTAGACTGTGAGAGGAGAGCTGCGTATGTTGGTGTACACCCACTATCCCAGTACATGGGAAGCTGAGGCAGAAGGATCACAAGTTTGAGGTTAGCCTGGGACACCAAAAGAAATTCCAGGCCAGTCTGGACTACACAGTGAAACCCTGTTTCAAAAAAAGAAAAAAGAAAGGTGGAGGTGCATCCATTACTTAAGAGGCCCAGGCAAGCAGGTCACAAGGTCAAAGTCAGCATGGACAACTTGGTGGGACCCTTTCTCCAAATAAAATAAAGGCTGCAGGGGCCGGCGGGATGGCTCAGTGGTCTAAAGCACCTGCTTGGGAAAGCTTGGGTGACTTCAGGGACCGCGGTTCGATCCCTGGCACCACATGCTATGCTGGCCCTGCCCTTGGGGCGGGCTGAGCTGGCCATAAAATTGAGTGAATAAACAAACAAAGGCTCTGAAACAAGAAAAAGATAAATAAATAAAATAAAAAAAATTTTTCAAAAAATAAAATAAAGGCTGCAGAAGTAGGTTGGCACTGCAGGGGGTGGAAAAAGAGCGGTCAATTAGTAAACTTATAAACTATTTTGAAAAATGCTTAACATACTAAGTATTTAAATATTAGTAACTATTATAATCTGTCTAGCTCAGCAATCCCAGTGATTAATTATCTAACCCTTCTTTTTGAACTAAACTTTCCTCCTATACAAGAAGCAAAAACTCTTGCATGTGTAGGGTGCCAAAAATTGTGGAACTCTCTGGGCTTGTCTTTTCTTTAGGGCCTAGCATGGAAAAAAACGAAATCCTTCTCTAGTGCCCTTGTATGTTCCTTCTTCCGCTCTCCTATGATATGCTGAGCTTCCAGTTGAATCTATAATTATTGAACTTTTTTCTAATAATAAAGTCTTATTGTTCAGACTCTCAGTAGTCCAGAAGAGGGATGGTTTCAAATTTCCATCTTCCTCTTGAAGCCTAACAATGAGTCTCACAAAAAATGGGCTTCTGTGCCTCTTCAATCATTTTGCATGGACTATTTGGAGCCCCCTTTATATATATATATATATATATATATATATATATATATATATATATATATATGTATATATATTTTTTTTGGGGGGGGGACCGGGGTTCAAACTCATGACCTTGCATTTGCCCAGCAGGCACTTGTGCCTCGGAGCTATCTCCCCAGCTCCCCCCACCTTTATATTTAGATATTTCATTTTTTGAAGTTATTCTATGAGCTGGGGTTGTAGTTCAGTGGCACAAACGCCTGCCTAGCCAGTGCGAAGTCCTGAGTTCAATTCCTAGTACCAAAATAATAATAATGATAATCTAAAGTTACTCTATAAACTCCTGTTAGCACATCCAGGTTATCTGTATATTCTCTTAGAGAAGACCTTAGTTTCTTAGTTTCCTATAATTTTAGAATTATGTAACTTATAACTCTATTGTATCAGGTGTTTCTTTTTCTTTTTTGGCAGGGAGGGGGAGACAGGGTCTCACTCAATAATTCAGGCTGGTTTACGTAGCCCTATGTATCCCAGGTTGACCTTGCACTGCTGGTGGTCATCTTGCTCCACTTCCTGAGCATGGGCATTACAGGTGTGTGCTGCCACACCCAGCATGGAGATTTGTTTTCTGCCCATGACAACCATATCTACTTTCCTATCACCTAGGGATGGTGGAGAATCATAAGGGTTGAAGTTCAAAATGTTAAACATAGTTGGCCATGGTGGTGTACACCTATAAAGCTAGCATTATGGGAGGCTGAGACAGGAGAACCGCCAATCAAGTCCTGCCTAGACAAGTTAATGGCTTAGTAAGACCTTGGTTCTAAAGAAAAAGTAGAGGGCCAGGGGATAGAGCTCAGTGGTGGAGGGCTCCTGGCTTCAGCCATGGTACCTGAAAAAGAAAAGACATGAATACACTGCATGAGCCAGGAGTTCTCTCCTGAATACCTGCCTAAGAGAAATGAAAATGTGTGTCCACACGATGCCTTCTGGTGCATGTTTGCAGTAATCTTATTCTTAATGGCCAAAGGTAGGCACAATCCCACAGCCACCACTTACAGACAGACAAGATCATGGTACAGCCACAGAAGGGGCCATGCAGTTGCCATGGAAAAGAACACAGTGGTGACACATGCTACCACGCAGATGCACCTTGAAGGCATTACACTAAGCCAGAGAAACCAAACACGGAAGGCCCCAGATCACAAGGTTCCACATATATGTCCTGTCCAGAGAAGGCAAATCCACAGACACAGTAAACAGATTGGTGGTTGCCTAGGCCTGGGAGTAAGCAAACAGACACAAATTTCTTTTTGAGGTAGTGAAAATTATCTAAAATTAGAGGATGTGAATGATTGCACAACCTGTTAAATCACTGACTTGTACACTTAATACAAGAAAATACTTTTGTATGTAAATTATAGCCCTAATAAAGCTGTTAACATAAAATAAAAATGAAAGCCTCCCTTTTCCAAAAAGTGTGCTTTTCTCTACCCATGTGCACTATTTCATTCCACACAAACCCAAAAGCTATTAAACATAAATTATAAAATGTACAGAGTGCTGAGCCCGGGCATAGAGAGAAAAAAAAAAAAAGACAGTTTATACAAGGAAATCCTATCACTATCAGTAAGGAAAAGATGGGCAACTGCTTTAATTTATTTTGTATGACTATAACAAAATACACGAGACTGGATGCCTTATAATAGAGGAGATTTACACTGGCCCATGTTGTGTTCCTGGTCAGGAGGCTGTGTCTGGTCAGCTTCTGGAGAGGCAGGGCCACAGGCTTCATGGAGGAGAGGCAGAAAGGGTATGGGTGGGAGAGACCGAGAGGTGAGAGGGAGCAAATGAAACCAAACTCAATTTATAGCAACAAATCCTTGAGGTAACCAAGCTAGTCTAAGAGCTCTGTCTACTCCCAAGAGCTAGGTACTCTTTCCAGGTGCACACCCACAGTGACCTAGTCACCCCTCATAAGGCACCACCTCTTAGAGGTTTCCCTCCCTCCCTGCACCATGACCTTGATGACCGAGCCTCCAAGATATACAGTTTGGGAAACCAACTATCCAAACCCTAAAGATGATCAGATGCAAGATAGGTGAAGTATTTCACCAGACATTGCACAAGAGATTGACATGGCCAATAACACACTGAAAGATGCCAGCTTCACTACACATCAACAAAAGGAAATTGAGGGCCAGGGAGATAGCTGAGTGGCATAAGTGCCTGCCTGGCAAGCACAAGATCCTGAGTTTGATCCTTGGTACCAAAAAAAAGAAAGAAAGAAAAAAAAAAAAAGAAAGAAAGAAAACCAAAATCATAAGAAGACAACAATATTTACTCACCCAGATGGGGCCAGAGAGCTAGCTCAATGGCATAAGCACCTGCCTGGCAAGTGCATGGTCTCCCAAGTTCAATTCCTGGTGCCGTAATAAATAAATAAATAACTCACCCAGAGGTGAAGACAAAAACAAAGCAAAACCACATATATAGAGAGTTAGGATAGATATATAGCTACTTTCTCTTAGTTCATTTAGAATAAATGTACTAATATTGTTTAGACAAAATGTCTTGTCCTCTGAATAAACTACTATGGAGACAATACTATGCATTGTATTAATTATTGTGACCATTCTACTAACTTGTTTTGAAACTGTTTTATTACTATTTTTTTCTCATTAAAATGAACTTTAAAAACCTACATATATTGAAGTGAACGTAGTCACCTGCAGCTGCTTGTGAGAGCCTGTCAGAAGGCTGGCGTTAGCTAGCAAAACTGAGCACAACCTCCTCTATGACCCACTCCTTCCTCCTCCAGGTATATAGCCAAGTGGAATGAATCATTCATTCTCCTAGAGGCATGTTGTATTGTTCAGCTTTGCATTACTGTGGTAAAATACTTGAGGTAGTCAACCAAAGAAGAAAGGTTTATTTTGGCTCACAGTTTCAGAGGTTTTAGTCCATGGTCTGTTGATGCCATCCCTTGGGGTCTGTACAACATGGTGCGAACATGTGATGGAGGAGGCTGGAGTACAAAGGACACTGGCATTCTCCAGGCCTGACTTCCTCCCAGGGTTGTGCTCCCTTCTTTAGACTCCACCTCTTGAGGCTTTCACCACTTCCAATAGCATCCAAGCTGGTGAGCATGCCTGTAACCACTTATCCAAACCACAGCACATGGGCAACTTCACAGCGACACTATTCATAGTGGCCCCACCCTGGAAACAACCTAATGTTCATCAATAGTCAAATGCATAAATCATGGTGCCTTCACACAGTGGAGCACTCTGTTCTGTGAAGGAAGAGACAATGGCTCAATGGAATGTAAGTGAATGCCATGATGTAATAAGGAGCAGAAGAAGACAAAAAGCATACATCCCATTATTCCATTTGCATGAAATCTTTAGAAGTCAGAATAGTTGTTATTTGGGGGAGAGTAGCGAGTGTGCCAGAGGTAGAGGTAGTAGGTACAGGTTCATGCTTGGTATAGTTCTTTCTTTGGATGACATATTCTGATACTGTTTGTTTAAAAAAAAAAAAAAAAAAAAAAAAAAAAGCTGGGAAGCTGAGGCAGAGGGAGCTCAAATGAAAGCCCAGGAGTTCAGTGTGAAGACTGTGGGTTCAATCTCTAGTACCATGAAAAAGGGAAAAGAAAAAATAGAAGTATACCTTACTGTGAAGTCTCTGAGTTCAGCTGCTAATACCACAAATAAGTAACAGTAATAATAATACTTTCTCTGACATCAAAAATATATAATGTACATGCTTGACTATATCATTAAAATATCCAAGTATAAATATATAATAGAGTATTTGTAATATAAATATGACAAAAAAGTATTTCTATTGTCTATAATTTAAATACAGAAAGCACTAACCCAGTAGATTATAATATACAAAACTAAAAATGTAAAAGGGTTATATTAAAATATATATCATATACAACAAGTAGTGGTTCTAAAATCATTTCTCAGCTCCCTAATATATTTACTTAAAAATCACTGATCTTGAGCTTCAGCTCCAAGAAGAAACTGGAGTTTCTTCCATAGCCCAGAGTTCTTTTTTCTTTTCTTTTTTTTTCTTTACTAACCCTACTTGGCTCTGTAGAGCCATTGTCTTCCCATCTCTTCACTTTTGTTTGCTTGTTCTCTCTCTCTCTCTCTCTCTCTCTCTCTCTCTCCTTCTTTTTGAGACAGGGTCTCACTATGCCATTCAGGCTGGCCTTGATGTCCCTTTGTAACCTAGGCTGTTCTCAAACTTGCAGTCACCTTTCTGCTTCAGCTTCTCAAGTGCTGGGACTACAGATCAGTGCCACAATGCCCAGCAACTCGTGCTTTCTTAAGTAAACTTTGCCACTGCTAAAAACAGAGAGAGAGCAAGTGAGAGAGAGAGAGAGAGAGAGAGAGAGGTTGTAAAGGAAAGAGAGGTGCTGCGGAAAGCCTCTGGAGTGATGATTTTGGAGAAAAAGACAAGGTCTTTGTTTCCCTTTGAAAGGGAGGAGAAACCATGCTTTGAGGCTCTGTGGAAGAGAAGATGTGAAGGGTCCTCCATCCTCCCAATTCTCACATCTGTCTTCTCAGCCAGATAGCCCAGCCCAACACTCGGCTACTCTGAGAATCACTCCAGATTGTGCTAGAGGTGACATCCATTTGTGGACCTGGGCCTAGATATTCTGATGAGATGGATTGTGGGATTGGGGGAGTACCCTGCTTTTAACAAATCTCCCAGGGTGTTTTGATGTAGGTCTCAGACCTGACTTCAGATGTCTTCAAACTGATACAAGGGAATGAAACTCCCAACCTGAAAGTATCTGGGACAAGTTGGTGTTTTCTAAGACTGAAGAATGAATTTCAGGAACAAATGGAGGTTAAGAGCAGAATATTTATTGGGGAAAAGAAAGTGTCTGTCTGAGAGGAACAGAAAGGAGACCCAAGCAGTTTGATACAGAAGATGTCTCTTCCGGGGATTTTTATAGAGTAAAACCACGTAGTAAGGCGGATCTAAGGTGGAGAACATGGAGACTTGATTAGGTAAGCATAAGGTGAGACAAAACTATGGGTTATGGTTTATGTTTAGTTGTCCCCCCAAAGCCTGATGCAGTTATAGGGCAGGGACTTTTATAGACTGAGACTTGACTCATGAGTCACTAGGATTATGTGATTTAGTACTGATTTAAAGTTTGAGACTTGATCCATAATCCCTGGGATTATATGTTTTAATACTGATGGGATTATCGGTCTGAGTATGGCCAGGACTGTGGGTGTGGTCTAGGGTGGATATCCTAAGGCAGAGAGCCTGACTGGAATATAAAGAGAGACAGAGAGACAGACTAGAGCTGATGCTCTCTGCTCCCCTGGTTGGTAGGCTGCCTCTGTCACCACTGTTGCTGTTCTACCGCCATGAACTGGATGCTCTCTGCCCTGTACCACTCAGCCTTGGGCCAGCCGAATAGGGACTGAAACCTCCAGTAACTGTGAGCTAATAAACCTTTCCTTCCTTCATTTTGAGTGTCAGGTATTTGAGCAACAGGAGAAAAGTAACTAAGACACTATGGTCAGCCAATAAGGTTACAAGCACTCAGGTAAAATTGATTAAATCCAGGACCAAATAGGGAAGCGAGTCGTGTAGCAAACAGGCACGAGTAGAGAGCAGGAGTTTATCCAGTAGCCAGTTGATGACAGTTGGGGTTAGCGGCTCTGGCTTCCCCAAGGTGATGATCAGTCCTGATGCTTATCTTTAGGAAGGTCAGCATTTGTTTGATCTTTGGTTTTTAGGAGTAGCACACAGCTAAAGCATCTGTCTGTCACAGTTGCAAGGTATCTTGCCTTCTGTCTCCTTGAGGGACTAGCTTGTCCGATTGCCTATAGTATTTCTATATAATTTAGCTGCTTACAAAAAAATCCATGTCTGATTTTACTTGTGTATGAAAAAACAGTGTCAGCCAGCCATGATGGACCACAATTGTAATCCCAACTCTTAGAGGTTGAGACAGAAAGATCATCATGAGTTTGAGAGCAGCCTGGGCTACATAGTGAGTTCAAGGCTAGCCTGAACTACATAGGTAAGACCCTATTTCAAAAAGCCAAAAACAAACAGACAAAAGAAAAAATTACAATTTTAGCCATCTCTTTTTTCCCACAGCTTTGGTGCTAGAGATTGAATGATCCAGAACCTCATACTACTGAGTTGCATTCCCAGCCCAGTTTTAACCAACCAAATTGGCTTTCTTTTCTTTTTTATACTTTGTTTGTTTGTTTGTTGTTTGTTTGAGACAGGGTCTCCCTATGCAGCTCAAGTTGCAACGCTGTAGCCCAACTGGTCTGAAACTCCCAGTGATCCTCTTGCCTCAGTCTCCCCAGCGCTGGGATGACAGGCCTGTGCCGCCACTTGGCTTGGCTTTATTTTCATCTCTAGAATTAGGAAACATCTCATTCCATTGAATGGAAGTGTTACAATAAATTGAGCAGAGGACAATAGTTGTATAGGGGGAAAAAAAAGAAAAACAAGCTAAAGGAATTGAGAATATTGTCAGGCACGAGGATTTATGCCTGTGATCTCAGCACTCTGGGAGTGCTGAGTCAGGAGAATCTGAAATTCAAGCCAAACTTGAGCAATTCAGTGACTTAGCAGACCATTTCTTTCTTTTTTTGTTTATGTATTTGGTACAGGGTCTCACTCCGCAGCTCAAATTTATAGTGATCCTTCTGTTTTCGGCCTCCCCAGCATAGGCATTACAGACATGCGCCACCAAGTTTGGTCTCAATGACCAGCTCAGTGCACCGCAGGGTGGGGTTGGCAAGGCATGTCGAGCTGGGGATCGAATGTGGTCCAAGTGCTTGTCCTCAGAGCTGTCTTGTTGGCCCAGCAGACCGTATTTCAAAACAAAAACAGGGCTGGAGAGAGGACCTAAGGTAGACTGGTCAGAGAAAAGTAACTGATTAGTTAATATCAGGTGAGTCTGTGAAGGATTAAAACACAGGGAGCCTCATTATTAGGCTGAATGCATCCTGTGGATTGGGGACATGTGACTGTTACCTCTCTAATCCTGATTTTTGGGAAGGTTAGATAGACAGGTTAGCTTCAGGTTGGTGAGATAGAAGTTTAGCTTGAGAGACTCCATTTAGATTTCTAGCCTGTTCTATTGGGGCCCAGGGGAAGAGCTTAGTCAAAAGCAATGGCCTCCTGTGATACAGAAAAGAGGAGGCAAGGAAGCAGCTAAGGAAACTGGAGAGACAGGCTGTAGGATAAGGAGCAAGATCCAGGGAGAGAAGGCAGAAAAAGCCTCCTCCTGGCGAATCCTAAGGGCAGAAGAGATATCAGTCTAAACCTGTTTCTCTAGTGAGAACTAGAGGTGTTACTTGCAAAGGATGCCTGAACAAAGAGAGAAAAGGAGAAGAAAGAAAAAAAGAAAAGAAAAGGGGAAATAGCTTAGGGCATAAGTACCTGCCTGGCCAGCTCAAAGTCCTTACTTTAATCCCCATACCAGAAGAAAGAAAGAAAGAAAGAAAGAAAGAAAGAAAGAAAGAAAGAAAGAAAGAAAGAAAGGAGAGAAGGGCGGGGTGGGGCGGGGCGGGGCGGGGCAGGGCAGGGCAGGGCAGGGCAGAGAAGAGAAGAGCCTTGAAAAATGAAATAAGTTGTGGAACCAAAAATAAAACTTAGAAATTGAAGTCTGGAGCTGTGAGTGTCGCTGTGTTACAGTGCTGCCACCCTCACCGGCTCAAAACCCTGGGCTCCATCCAAAGCAGAGAGAGACAGAACTCTGCCTGAGCCTTGCCTCTGGGCTATGGAAAAGGCTTCTGCCCCATTCCTAGCATCTTTCTCTGCTGCTGGCAAGTATGGAAATGAGATCGCCCTTTGGGAGACAATAACAGGAAGACCCAGCAGGGAGTCAGGCAAAGCTGGACAAAGCCAAATAAAGAGACCAAGAAAGTTCCCAAGCCAACTTGATGGCCACTATTAACATATCTGAAGCATGGAAAAATCTGTCCCCAGAGACCTCTCTCAGGAAGGCTACCAAAGATTGCTGGGTGGAGCAGTGGAGTCTGTAATTGTAGGCTGAGGTCGGAATGAAAACCCAGAGGAGGCCGGATCCTTCAGGCCTGGTATTGCGAGGGGGTAGAAAGAGCAAAGGTTTTCTTTACTCTCTGGACTCAGAAAATTTCTTCCCAGAGTTGTTGAGGATAGTGATGGAGAGAAACAACATATAGGTTTCTCTTGCCCTTACCTTCACCAGTAGGATCTCCCTGTGAGGCAAAGGAGCTGCCCAGGGCTTCATGAGGTCATGTAAAGGGCAGAACCCGGGGAGCAGTGACAGATCCTCGTAGGTCTGGAGCTCTGGAGGGAAGGCTTCAGTAAGAACCTTGGGAACTGGACTTGGGGTTGTCTACCTGGGGTTCCAGCTGCTCAGGAGGATGAGGTGTTCAGATTGCAAATTCGAGCCCCTGAGTTCAAGGCCCAATTCCACACACACGCACAGGAAGCGAAGCCCCTGTACACTGCCTGCCGTGGCTACAAATATCTTGAGAAAGGCTGCCAGTGGCCTTGTCTCTGGCTGCTCAAAGTAGAGGTCAACAATACTAGAGACTTGTCTTCCCAGAGGCCAATGTCCAGCTATGCCAGGAACCCAGAATTCAGGGAGGACTGGGCCAAAGAAATTTTGAAGAGGGGCTGGGGAGATTGCTCAGTAGAATAAGTGCTTGCCTGGCAAGCACAAGGACCTGAGTTCAATCCCCGATTCTGAAAAAAAAATTGAAGGAAGCAAGGCAAGAAATGTGTAGTTATGCCCATTGGTAAAGTGATCCGCAGGTTCTTGGGGGCTCCTTGGTCTTCTCTCTGCTTTTATTTATAGGCTTAAATCTTTCCTTGGTACTAAAATAAGTATTTGAACCCGAGCCTCCTCCAGGTGCCTCATGCTTCTGGGAGAACCTCAGTCTTCAAGCATGTTCACTCACAGCTTTCCAGCAACTCTAACCAATTAATTTTTAGAAGTCTACTCTTCAGTGCAGAATATACGGCACAAGGTATGTTGACAGGAGGAAGAACACCTACTGATAGTTTGATACTAAGTGCAGAGCAGTGGGAGGAAGGATAGAGATCAAGAAGAATCACTTAGTTTTTTTTTCAACAGGATCTGGCTATATATTCCAGACTAACTTTGAGCTCACTAAATTGCCTGGGCTATGCTGGGATGATGAGTGTGTATGTATCACCGCACCTAGGTGAGGAGGAAAATAGGAAGAATCTTAGCTGGAGCTGTTCAGCACACATCAGGAGACCCATATGTTGGCAAACTGGGCATGGTGGCACATGCTTGTAATCCCCAGCACTCTGGGAGGCTGAGGCAGAAGGATCACAAGTGAAAGCCTACATTGGGCAATTTGGTGATTTAGCAAGATCATGTCTCCAAATTTAAAATAATAAATAAGCAGGGGATGTGATAGCTCACACCTATAACTCTGACACTGAGGAGGCTGAGGCAGGAGGATACTCATTAGTTCAAGTTCAACCTGGGTTACACAGTGACTTCAGGGCCAACCTGAATTACAGAGCAAGGCTATTTCAAAGAAAACCAAACCAAATGGGGAGATAGCTCTGTGGCACAAGTGCCTGCCTGGCAAGTGCAAAGCTGTGAGTTTGAACCCTGGTTGGGGGGGGGGCAGGGGACAATAAATAAATAAACAAATGTATGTGTATATGTCTACACAGTGTACACCGATCTTCATCCGTGGGTTTAGAACCTTCAAGGTATCAAGTGCTTGTAAGTAAAAAGAACAAATTTAATTACTTTACAAACTCATTTATTTGTGAGCGACTCATTTCCTGAATAAAATTAAGATGACTGCTAACATCAGTCGCCTGGGAGAAGGGGTGAGGATAGGAGCGGGAAGACAGCTGCATTAACTTTTCTTTAAAGTCTTGGCATAGATTTATTAGTTACAATGAGTTCATATTACTTTTGTAATCTAAAAAAGATTAAAAGGAATTTTTAAAAATATTAAATATTCACAATAAGTAAGGGAAGAATGAACATTCATTTCACACTGGTAGTCCTTTACCGGGTTGAATTAACTGGCCAGGATATTGTATTTTTTTCTTTTTTGGAGGCAGGGTAACCAAGAGCCAAACCCAAGGCCTTGTGCTTGCCAGACAGGTGCTGTGCCACTGAGTTACTTCCTTGGCCTCTTTATTCTTTCTTTCTTGTTTTTATTTTTGTTTTTGCTTGAGACAGGGTCTTGCTTGTAATTCAGGCTGGCCTTGAACTTATTGTGCATTGATATGTGGCCCATGCTGGCCTTGAACTCATGATGATGATCCTCCTGCCTCTGCCTCCTGCATGCTGTGAGTACAGGGTGAGCCAGACTTGTGCCCCCGCACGCCCAGCAGATCAGGTTGCTTTATGATGTGTTCCTCTTTCTACCACCTCGCCCTCATAGGACTAAAGTTGTTGGCTCCATGATGCCCCACTGGACTATCTAAGACTAGCTCAGGAGACTCCAGGTGAGGAGGTGTGGGGCATCTGTATTCTTTCTGGAGCTCCTTATGTGATTTGTGTGCAGAGACCTGACTGAGAACCTTGGCCTAACGTGACCCTTCCTGTACCCAGCTACACGTTCTAATCCCCTGGAGATGTCAGCGTATCAGGGGCTGGAGCCAGGCACGAGCATTTAAAGATCTCCAAATAATGTCCAAGTGTGGCCAAGGATGAGAACGGCTGACATATGGAGGGTAGAGTTTTCAGAAGCATTTCCGGAAGCAGAAAGTCACCTATAGACCAGAACTGACCATATCATTGAGATGTCTACACTGAGAAAGAGGGGCAAAGACCTGCCCATGGGGCTGGCTCCCTTAGGCCCTGGACCTGGCTCACTTTGTTCTCTCATGTTGACCCGTTGGCTTGGAGCCCCTGGCCAGTTGTCTCTGAGCTGAGGTACCTGCTAAGCTTCATTGCCACAGCCCCTCTTGTCTCTGGGCAGCCCTGCCTTCTGATGCCTTCAGATGCTTACTCCATTTGGGAGCCACTTCCCCTGCCTGGGAGTGCAGCCCAGGGCCCACCAGGGAGCACGTTGCCATGACGATAGTGGCATACTGTTCCCCACCCCCCCTTCTACCACTGCCAAAACCCTGTGAAAAATCAGAATTCACAGGGCTCTTCTGACAGCCTGGACTTCTCCACAGGAAAAAGATGTGGGAGATTTTCCCCTTCTATGCTGTAGGAAGATTGGACAAAATGGGAAAACAACAATGTCAACCAAAACAGGATTTTCCATAAAGTAAAAAAAAAAAAATTTAAAAACCCAGGATTTTCCCAGATTACTGAGATACATAAAGAAACCTACTTTCTTGGGGACAGACTTATCTACTGTCACAGTCACCATGGCAGTCAGGAGGAAAATGCCTGGGGATGGCAGGGATAAAGCATCTTGGCTCCCCGGGTGAGCATGAGTGGAGTATTCTGCCAGAGTCCTAGTGCCAGCCTTTTACAGAATTTTCAATTTTGCGACATGGTCTTGCAAAGTTGCCCAGGCTATCCTGGCGATCGCAGTCCTCCCGCCTGAGGGCCTGAGTGGAAGAAACAGCCATGGCTTCCTGAGTGCTGCTGTACAGAAGAGGCAGGAGGAGTGGAAAGTAGGCGCATGCCAGCCCACGTGGGGAGACGTTTTTGGTGTTTTTTTAGACAGTGACAGGGTCTTCCTAGGTTGCAAGTCTGACCCTGAAATCCTGGGCTCCAGAGATCCTCCTGCCTCAGTCCCCTCACTAGCTGGAACTAGAAATGTGTGCCACTGTGCCTGAACAAAGAGTAATTCTTAGAAAACTACAACTCAGGAAAGAGGAGGAGATGGAAAAGCCTGACAGGGGATTTGGTCCTGGGGAGGAGAAGACAATGAAGAGGGCTTTATTACCTCTGTGCTGTGGATCCGACTATGCTAACATGTGATGACATCACAACAACAAATAGCTCTTTTTCTTTTCTTTTTGTGGGACCGGGGTTCAAACTCACCACCTTGCACTTGCCAGGCAGGCACTTGTGGCGTGGAGCTATTTCCCAGCCCCAGCAAATAGCTCTTAAAGTGTAGCTATGCTTTCAGGGCAAGCAGGTGGTTAGGAATTCTGCAGCAGGTGAGTGGGGACTTCTGGCTTGAGACAGCTCCCAGGTTCAGTGAACTTGTCAGCCAGGCAGGCCAAGGCGTGGGAAAGCCAAATGAGGGCTGGAGGGTGCTCCTCTGCTGTTGGCTGCAGACCTCAGTTCCTTAGCACACGGAACTTCCCCTAAGACTGGCTAGGTGTCTTCGGTGGTGGGCTCCCCACCCCCACCCCGCAGTACACCCACAGCCAGCAGACCAAGCTTCAAACTCTTTCAGGACCTGGCTTTAGAAGGCACGCACGTCTCAATGGTCCCACTGTAGTGGAAGTCGTCCTCCCACCAGTGTCCTTCAGTCTCTAAGTTACCCAGGTAATAGTTCTGGTTCCAGTTCCAGTTCCTGTTGCTTTTGTTTCTTAGAAACAACTGCCCACTGTATTTGTGTTTACCTTAGCACCCAAGTCAGCCTCTCACAGGAAACGCACAAGGGTGTGAGTACCAGGCAAGGATCATCGTTGGGGACCGTCTTGGAGGTGAGCTGCCCCAAGAAGAAAATTCTAGCTAGGAGTGGTGTTGAATGCCTTCAATCCCAACACTCTGGGAGGCAGGCAGATTCCAAGTTTGAGCCCATGGTGGACAATTTACTGAGTTAGCCAAACTCTCTCTCAAAGTAAAAAATACAGTGCCCCTGGCCCAGGCAGACAAGTGTAACTTTGCTTATTATGTCTTTCTACTAGAGGTACCAGCAGTATTGTTTTTCTTTTTTTGTGGCCAGCTCAGCCCACCTTGGGGGTGAGAGTTGGCCTAGGCGCTTACCTAAGCTTGCCTGAGCAGGTGCTTTAGACCATTGAGCTATCTCACTGGCCCTTCACCAGTGTTTCTGTAAAGGTGCAGTGTGCATATTGGCCCTGATTTCTTGGGATAGGCTCAAATGTAATAGGTAAAGGAAAACCAACTTTAAAAAAGGAAAATGAAGTATTGGTTCATAGGAAGGAAGGGTTCAGAGGGAGGAAGCCTCAGGTATAGCTGGATCTAGAGTCTTAAACACTGCTGTCACTTTTCTTTCTGTCTTAACTCTTCTCACCTCTGTTTGATGTACCTGTGTCAACTGTTCCCTTAAAACTCTCTTCTTACCATGGCACCCAGGGCTCTAGTCCTGTTGATTTTCAATTTCAGCTTAGGTATGGAGTGTTTCTGGGGAGGCACTGAAATATTCCTGAGCCCCATTTTCTTCTTTTTATTTATTTATTTTTGTGGCTGGATTAGTCGGCAGCATGTGGTGTCAGGGATTGAACCATGGTCCCTGCATTCTACCTAAGCTCGCCCATGCAGGTGCTTCAGACCGCTGAGCTATTTTGCTGACCTCATGAGCCCCATTTTCTTTGACTCTTGTCTTCAAAATTGTCTGTGGCCAAATAGATGAAGTACGCTGCCTGGCTTAGTCTGTAATATATGGCTACCCCTAGAACACGGGGCTGACTTAGTTTCTTTTTTGGCTTTTTGAGATAGGTTCTTGCTATGCAGTTCAGGTTGGCCTTGAGCTCACTTTGTAGCCCAGGCTGCTCTCAAACTCACGACGATCCTCCTGCGTCAAGGGCTGGGATTACAGACATACTTTAT
>PVJA010023682.1:6266-32715 GCA_004027025.1 Myocastor coypus | reverse complement strand
GGTCTAAAGTGCTTGCTTAGGCAAGCGCAGGAACCAGGGATTGATCCCCAGCACCATAAGCTGTGCCAGCCCTGCTCCTGGGGCATGCTGAGCCAGCCTCCCCCCCACAAAAAAAAATCACCCACATGTGCACATACCCACAAATTTTCAACTGGCACTGGAAACTCTCCTAAGCAAAGAAAAAGACAGGTCTACTTTAAATCACCATCTATCTAAAAGTTAAAACAAGGTATTTTACCCTCTTTATTTATTTTTTTTTCTTGTTTCTGAACTTTTGTTTGTTTATTTATTCATTTTCATGGCCGGCTCAGCCTGCCCTGAGGGCAGGGCTGGCACAGCATGTGGTGCCGGGGATTGAACCATGGTCCCTGCAGCTGCCCAAGCTTTTCTAAGCAGGCGCTTTAGACCACTGAGCCATCCCGCCGGGCCCTTACCTTCTGAAAATGGAAAGCTGTTTCCATTTTCCTGCTGCCTAAAAATAGTGTACTTCCTAAAACAAGAGAGGGACCTCCCTATTTTTCAAAGAAAAACATCTCTTAAGTAAACAAGGAGGGTTTACTGGGCTGTCTTGAATAGAGTCATCTCAGGGATGCAACCAGCTGTGTTCTTGACAATTCAGCTGAAAGTATCAAAGTCTCTTAGAAAACAGAAAGGACAAAGGCACCCCCAACTGCAATGGTGTCTCAGTTACTCTTCTCTTGCTGCTGGGACAAATACTCGACACTCAAAATGAAGGAAGGAAAGGTTTATTTAGCTCAGTTACTAGAGGTTTCAGTCCATACTCATTGACTCCAAGGCAGAATGGCATGTGGCAGAGAGCAACCTTCCATGGTGGTGGCAAAGAGCAAAGAGCAAAAGGGAGTGGCAGCAGCTCAGGCAGCTAGCTAGCCTTAAACTGTAATACAAATTACCTTGCCCAGGGCAAGTACAGCATCCACACCCACAATAATTGATCACAAACCCCAGAAGCCATCCCATGACTGCATGGGACTTTGGGGGACTAGACACCACCTGTAACAACTGGCTACCGTAAATAAGCACTAAGAAGGTATCTGCTTCCAAAGCAACAGAGGTTCATGGGCTAATGACTATTCCTGGTCACAACTCTTCAAACATCTCCTTTTTTCAACCCTTTCAGAAAACAAAGGCAAAGGCTTACTGCAACACTCTTTCCCTGAATTTTGCTTTCTTTTTCTCTTAGGCAGCCCTTAGCAGCTTGAAATTTGGTATATATCACTGGGTTTTGTGTTAGTCCTCCAAGTCCTAGCTATCTTGACTTTTCAAATATTATGCAGGAGCACATGGACATGTTTCTGACAATGAGCCTATATTCATATACTGAAAAAATATTTAAAAATCAAACCCCTTCTCTCAGAATAATATATAGAAGTATTTTGTTAATAACATTAATCATCTGAGTATATTAGTAGAAATTAGTAAATGGTTATATCTGATAAAACTAGCCAAAGTAATAGGTAGACAATAGCCTAATGGAGTCAGGTGATTCCAGAACATGGGAGTGAATTAATGAAAAAACAGAAAGCAGAGGGAAAAAAGGATGAAGTAAAAAAATTATCTCCCTTAAGGAGATCTTCAAGAAAGAATCTTTAGTCAAATACTTTCCAAGCTATATCTAACACATTCAAGTAGAAGCAATATAAAGAATTTGTAATAAAAGATTTAATAACAGACTAGAAAAAGTGACAAGTACAACAACTGATATCCGTTTTTGCTATCATCACTGTAACTCAGCGTTGTTGTGAAAGTACGGGTCAGTGCAGTTAGGTACACTTAAAATAAAAAGAATGTGTATCAGAAAGGAGGTCAAATTAACATTATGCTCATATGATGAAGCAGCATACTTCAAAAACTTAAGAGAACCAAGAATAATAAGTCTAACAGGTACAAAATCAACAGCTTTCAAACATATCAAATAATCAGCTAGAAATGGAGAATCAGACCAGGCATAGTGGTATGTGCTTGGAATGACAGCACTCAGGAGGCATTGCTATGAGTTTGAGACCAGCCTGGGCTGCCTGGGCTACAAAGTGAATTCAAGGCTAACCCTATTTAAAAAGATTAAAAAAGAAAAGAAAAAGAAACCAAGTATCAAAAAGAAGGAATAAAATGCCTAAGAAAAAGCTGGGTATGGTGGCTCATACCTGTGATCTCAGCAGGTTGGAAACTAAGGCAGAAGGATCACCATGAGTTTGAGGCCAGGATGGGACACATATTGTGAGTCCAGGGTTGACCTAACCTATATAGCAAGATCCTGTCTAAAAAAAAAAAAAAAAAAAAAAAAAAACCAAAATCCCCAAAATGCCTAGAAATAAACTTAAGGAACTTTAAGAATTAGCACAGCTGGGGAGACAGACAGCTCAGTGGCATAAGGGCCTGTGTCGCAAGTGTGAAGCACCAAGTTCAATCTCCAGTACTGAGAGAGGAAAAAAAAGAATTAACATAAAATAGAATTTTACAGAGGAAAGACTTAGTAAGTAAAGTACAAAAATAAATGAAGTCTATCTTATTCTTGGCTAAAAGACTAAATATGAAGAGAATAAGAATTCATTTGTATATGAAAGTTGGATATGATCTAAAGATTTTATTGGATTTATTTATTTGTTTGTTTGGTTTTTTTTTTTTTTTCTTTTTTTTTTTTTACACCTTGAGAAAATGATTCTAAGTTCTTAGGAAAGACAAATACCTCAGAACAGCTGTGAATGTTCTGAAAAAGAAGCGAAGGAAAAGGAGACTACCCGTAGGAGATGGTAAAAGAAACAAGGCCATGTGAAAACAACTGAAATTGCCACAGGGAATGATAGATTAAAAGATCCCCACATATATAGTGATGTACTGTGCATATAAGATAATCAGGGCAAAAAAGACACGTTACTCAGTAAGAGACCTGGGAAAATCTGACTAAATTTTGTTTAGAAAATAACGAAAGCATTCCGAAGAAAAACTCCTGACAAACTTAAGTGTTAAACAGAAAAAAATAGCACAAAAGTGCTAAATGAATACACAAACTTTTTTATAATCCAGAAGTAGGAAAAAAATTTTTCATCAGTGTATAAAAACTCAAGTCATACGGAAATGAGTAGTAAGACTGAATGAGAGATATACAGAGCACAACAGTCCATCAGCAAATCAGATAAAAGACAATGTAGGGAAAAATAAGAGCCAATGTCCCCAACACAGAAATGGACAAAAGGTAATAAACAGAAAACAGTGATCAATAAAACAAAATACATTCTATTTTATCAGTATTTTTTAAATGTACACTGTAACAAATAGGTATTCCTTCAATTTTCAAAAGACTAAAAGGAAAAATTGAGCCATAATCAGTATGGTAAAGAAACAAGAAGAGCTGGGTACGGTGGCACATGCCTGTAATCACAGTATTTAGGAAGCTGAGGCAGGGGGATCACTGTCAGTTCAGGGTCAGTCTGGGTTATACAGCAAGACTGTGTCTCAAAAAAGGACACCCCCTGAAAAAGAAACACAGGCAGACACAAATATTCTAGAGGGCACATATAGTGATATAAACTTTTTGAAGAGCAATATGGCAGTCTCTACTTTTATTTATTTTTTGAGATAAGGTCTCATTAAGTACTTCAGGATGGCCTTGAACTCAAACAATCCTCCTTCAGCATCCTAAGTGCTAGGACTATAAATGTGTATCATCATGCTGAGCTCTAGTACTTTAACATAACAGTACATAAAATAAACAAACAAAACCCCTACATGATTCAGAAAGAAAAAAATAGTTCTATAACATTAACTCACCAATCTTAGAAGGAAAAAGAGTTTCATCATCAAGCTGGTCCTGAACCCAGGTCATCAAATAATCAATGTACTTTGGTGCAGAACATTTGATTGGCTTTTTAATGTTAGTACCATCTGCCCAGTGATATTCATACCTGGAAAGAAGTATGTTTTACTGATAGTTTCAAGAGCATCAATAAATGTACAATTTCAATTTTGTTAACAGAAACTATGTGCAAGGTCCTCAGTTTGATCCCTGGTACCGCCAAAAAGGGCTGGGGAGATAGCTTAGTAGAATAAGCACTTGCCTGGCAAATGCAATGGACTGGAGTTCAATCCCTGGTTCCACAAAAAAAAAAAAAAAAAAAAAGAAAGAAAAGAAAAGAAAGGAAAAGAAACTATGTAACTTTAATGAATGACCTAAACTTCTACTGAAGACTACTGTAAATTCCCTACAGAATTATTCTAGAATGTGCTATAACTCAGGGAGGGGAGGGGAGGGGAGGGGAGGGGAGAGGAGGGGAGAGGGAGACATCGTGGCAGCTGGTAGAACCATCCTGTCTTGTTGAGGATGCCATGTAAGACAGCCCTGGGACAGATAAAAGAACTACACTCCTATGTGTAAAGCACAAAGATACCGAGGGTTGCATGAGGAGGAGATGAGTCCTCTGTATTCTTGGCCATAAATTATCATCAGTGCCAAGATTATTAAATCTTGTTTCTTGGAGACAGTCTTACAGACATACGCTTTTAGCTACATGTATTTTTCTTTTCATCTTTGCTAAGCTGGAATACAAGATTTATGCAAAATTTCTCCAGGCATTTAAGCCACAGACAAGTTTTTTATTTCTCATTCATTTGTAATTCTTTTAAAGTTTGATGAATAAAACATAAAATAACAACATTGCTGTTATACTGAAACAAAAATAGGCTCAAAAACATATTGGGGAATCTTTCTTTTATACCTATAGAAAAATCAAAGTACAAGAGACAAACATCTTTTTCTTTTTTTTTAATGGCTGGCTCAGCCTGCCCTAGTAGCAGAGCTGGCGTAGCATGTGGTGCCAGGGATCAAACCGCGGTCCCTGTGACAGCCTAAGCTTTCCTAAGCAGGTGCCTTAGACCACTGAGCCATCCCGCCAGCCCCAAGAGACAAACATCTCAATACTAATTATTGTAACATAAAACCTGTAATTTATTATAAGAAGAAACACCGAAACATTAATCCCACCACAATCTGACAACATCATAGGTGATAAAGAGTTCTATACTCTTTTTAGTTTTGAAGTTTATTACACTCAAAATACTCTACAACCCAGCATCTTTAAACCTGTGTTAGTCAGCCAAATAGCTCAGTAGACTAAAGTGCCTGCTTAGGTAGAGCACAGGGGCTGGGGTTAAACCCTTGGCACCACAAGCCCCATGCTGGCCCTGCCTCAGGACATGCTGAGACAGAAATTGAGACTGGGTGTGGTGGCACCTGCCTGTAATCCCAGCACTTGGAAGGCTGAAAACAGGCGGGTCACCACGAGTCCAATCTATGTAGTGAGATTCTGTAGACCCTGTACTAAATACATGAAGAAAAAAAACTGGTATTGAATGACCTTTAAATTATGCTGCTTTTCATTAATGCTAAATGAACACAAGAAGTTTTGGGATACAAGATCAACCTAATGCAAACTTCTAGGCTTTCATCACTCAGTTACTGTGATGCAGCATTAAAAATCAAACACTGAGTAACTATATTCCAACGTATTTAGAAATAATAGCTATAGGTCTATATTTGTGAACAAAGTGAAATCAGTTTTACAAACATTAAAAAACATAAGAACAAAATAATCTGTATTTACATATCTATTCATGATAAGCAAAATAATCCCAACACCTCCACAACAGGCTGTCATACCTGGGGCCTGCAGACATGACTGGGCAACTTGCTTCTGTGCAGAACTCTGTAATAGTTCCATACAACATGTTGATCTGATTGAAGAAATCCACAGCTGCAGAGGTAATGGCAGAATTGTGTTAAATGTCTGGGTAAACATAACAAACATATTAGACTTATCGGTTAAAGAAAAAAACTGAGAATTTTTTTGAGGGGGGTGGGGAGGGAGAGGATGGGCTCTTATTATATTTGCCCAGGCTAGCCTCAGACTCCCGTGCTCAAGTGATCCTCCTGTCTCAGCTTCCCGAGTAATGGGGACTACAGGTGGCCGCTCCCACGGCCAATTAAACATTAAATTTAATATACTAAACTTTTATTTTTTGCTATCACAAATAAGAATATTATTTATCACTATTAAATATCTGGATCTTAAACACTCTTGGACTGGTTATTCATATTCATTAGCTCATTCAACTGTAGCTCTGGTTTCATCCCCAGTAACCTTTCCAGGGATACTACCTTCACCAGAAAGCTCTGTAAGTTTTCCCCAATTGAAACCAGGGCTTCTTCAGCAGTTTTACTTTTCTGACAAAGACATCATGAAGAGGGTAAGTAGACTGGTGAGCGTTTTCTATCTCTCTCCCAATGCTGTCTGGAATCTCTTTTTTTTTTTTTTTTTTTTTGTCTTTTTTGAGACAGGGTCTCGCTATGCAGTTGAGGCTGGCCTTGAGCTCACTTTTGTAGCCCAGGCTGGTCTCGAACTCGCACCAATCCTCCTGCCTCAGCCTCCCGAGTGCTGGGATTATAGGCGTGCGCCACCACGCCCGGCTTGGAATCTCTTTATTGACCGCTTCCTTCAGGTCATCTGTCTGCACCTCTCGGGTCATGATTTTCATCATCTTCTTCTGGATCTGGCAGACCTGTTGGTACTGAGCATGAGGTCTTCCCTATCTGGTTGTTGCCTTTTTTAGTAAAACCAATACCGAACGAATGAAACAAACAACCACCAGAAGTCTCATCAACATGAGCTTTGATCATGGTCTGCCATTTTTTGACCATGGATCACATTTCGTCATGGGTGAGATCCATGTCATGGAAATTAGGCAGTTTTTGCCCTGAATATCTTTAGTAATTAGTTTTAATTTTCTAAAAGTAGCTTCATCATTCTGCAGATCAGCAAGGCTCACTTCAAACACACAACCTTTGAGTCCATCAGATGCAATTTTGGATCCCTGAGTTCTAGGGATGAGTGTTTTTTTAGTATTTCTTACGCTGACTATAGCCGGTGCCTTCACATCAATATCATCTTTTTTAGAAAATGGATCAACCACTTTCTTCTTGGCTCCCTTTTTGCTGCCTTTCATAAGGCACTTGTTCTTGCCTACCGCCACAGTGCTGCTCAGAGAGCCTTTTGGGCTATGCTCAACTTTTAACTAGCATAGTTAAGAACAGGAAACTAAAATACCAGAGAAAGCTTAAGAGTAATTATTACATCATCACGGTAAAGCCCTAACTTACAAATGAGTTTGGTTCCAGGAGAACATTCCGAAGTCAGACTTGTCCCTGATCTGACAAAGTGAATCTTACATAGTAAGATGTTTGTCAGTGAAGGCCCTACCATATATCTCAGAGTTTAAAAAGCCATCAGCTTCTTATCAATCTGAATCAAACAATGATTTGTTAAAAAGCAGGAAAAAAGTATTGTGGAATACTGCAAAGAAGGAAAGCATAGCAACCACAGCAACAGGCCTTGAAAACATCAAATTCAGCATAAACATTTGAGGTTAAAAAGCCTACTAAAGACCAAAAAAAAAAAAAAAAAGATAGGATCAAGTCCGTCCTCTGACCTGGGACCTTCAGCTAACAAATGGGATATAATTTTTACACATGAGTAATACAAGATACAGTATAAAAAAATGGGATCCACCTAGGTGCACTGGTACACACCTACGTTCTCAACTACTTTGGTTTTTTTTTTGTCTTTTGGAGACAGGGTCTCACTATGCAGTTGAGGCTGGCCTTGAGCTCACTTTTGTAGCCCAGGCTGGTCTCGAACTCGCACCAATCCTCCTGCCTCAGCCTCCCGAGTGCTGGGATTACAGGCGTGAGCCACCACGCCCAGCCCTCTCAATCACTTTGGAGGCTGGGGCAGGAGAATCATAAGTTGGAGCCCAGCCTGGGCAACTTGGCATAACCCTGTAAATGAGTATCAGTTGATCAATAAATCAATACATACATACTTACATACACAGGTAACTGGGAACATAGCTTAGGGGTAAAGTGCTTGCTTAGAATATGGGAGGCCCCACGTTTAACAGCTAGCACTGCTCTCACACAAAAAAACAAAAAGGACCCAAAGGCAACAGGAAGTACTAAGGTTCAGGGAAAAGACAAAGAACTGAGATAATCAAGGAGTAGTTCCTGCATGAGCTTCAGTTAGATTGGAAATGGAAGAGGATAGGGTAACTAACAAACCTGAGTAAAGTGTAACTATTTTGTCACTCGAAACTTGAAAAGTTTTTAAATACTTTGGACCTCTATGCCTGCACACCTGTAATCCCAGCACTTGGGAGGCTGGCTGAGGCAGGAGGATCGGTGCGAGTTCGAGACCAGCCTGAGTTACAAAAGTGAGCTCAAGGCCAGCCTGAACTGCACAGCGAGACCCTGTCTCAAAAAGACAAAAAGAACTTTGGACCTCTAAGGAAGTATCTGAAAATCAAGTAGGGTTTTTCCAAGCTTCTTAAAAAATTCACCTTGTCAAAAGGAATTTTACATGAAACTCCCTCATCTATAACCCTTCCTCTTAATTAGTCATGTTTCTAAGAAAATAACACATAAGCACCAACAATCATGCAAAACAAGTATGCCAAGATAGTGGCTGCTTTTATTCGAAGTAGTTCTCAAAAGGTGGCACAGGGGTTCCCTGTTTCAGGGGGATTTGTCAGGCCAAAACTATTATAATTTTTCTTTTCACTCTCCATCATGAAATGAAAGTACAGTGAAATTTTTCAGGGGCTCCTGAATGCAGAAGCAAATCTGATAATTTAAATGTCCATTAATCTAGGCAATGAATAAGATTAACAAAAATATAAAACTGTGCTTTATTTCTCTCTAAAATTGGCTTTGGAGAACACCTTTAAATAAAATATATTAACATGGAATAAATTTATTATTTTTAAATGAACTTATACAAAAATAAGTATTTAAAATTTATAACACAGTAAAACCAACTACATTATAGTTTAAAAAGTTCTTTGACCTAGCACTTGGAAGCCTGAGGCAGGAGGATCAGTGTGAGTTCGAGACCAGCCTGGGCTACAAAAGTGAGCTCAAGGGCAGCCCAAACAGCATAGCAAGATCCTGTCTCAAAGATAAAAACAAGTTCTTTGAAATTTTTAGTAATTTTTAAGAAAAAAAAAAAGGAACATGAGATCAAAAAGTCTGAGTCAGTGTGGTGGCACATACCTGTGAATCCCTGCACTCAGGAGGCTGAGGCAGGTGGACTACTGGCAGTTCATGGGCTACACAGTGAGTTCAGGGCCTGCCTGGACTGCATGGGTAGACACTGTCCTGAACAAAGTTTGACCTGATTTATAGCAGTATGTCTCAAAGAAAAATCTAAAGCCTCTGGAATAACCATTATCATTTAAATAAAGGTTTAAGAATGTTCTCTTGAATAACACTTTATATAGCTCAAATGTCAAAGCAACATGAAAAATATTGAGTTAAAAAAAAAAAAAACCTAAATACCACCTACTCGAACACACAGCCACTTTACTGTCTGTTTCCTGCCCTCTAAGTTTATCACTTCTTTTTAAAATTTTTTTATTTTTCTTTTAATTTTTTTAAGAATTTTATTTATTTTTTCTTGTTTCAGAACTTTTATTTGTTTGTTTATTTTTATGGCCAGCTCAGTCTGCCCTGAGGGCAGGGCTGGCGCAGCATGTAGTGCTGGGGATCGAACTGCGGTCCCTGCAGCCGCCTAAGCTTTCCTAAGCAGGTGCTTTAGACCACTGAGCCAACCTGCCGGACCCCCAATTTTTTTTTTTTTGGTGGTGGGACCAGGGTTTGAACTCATGACCTTATGCTTACCCAGCACGCACTTGTGTCATGGAGCTATCTCCCCAGCCCCCTCACTTCTTTTTTTTAATATTTAATGTATTTTTTTTTGGTGGGACCGAGGTTCAAACTCATGACCTTGCACTTGCCAGGAAGGCACTTATGCCATGGAGCTATCTCCCTGGCCCCTAATATTTAAAATTTTAAAGGGTAAAAATACGGAAACAAAAATAGAAAAAGAGTAACAAGCAAGAGTACATATAGTATAGAATGTCAAAACAAGAACAAAAATTTAACAATGTTTGTATTATATATTTTCATCATTAAATCTGTTTAGATTAATAGATACAGGTATGGAACATTGGTCAAATAATTAAACATTAACACTTTCAATAAACCTCAAAATTTTTTAACTCTTCCAAATGCATTTTGTACTTATGTCACTCTTCTAAAAAATTTATAGGGGCTGAGGATGCAGAAAATGCAAGGTCCTGAATTTGATTCCTGGCACCCCCCAAAATTAATTAATTAATTAATTAATTAATTTCTTCTTTTGCGTTCTTACACTAAGGAGACTACACAGTATTTACATATGTAGGTCTGGTTTATTTCACTTGTGATTATATGTTCAAGGTACATCTACTTATATAGGAAGTCTTCTAGTTTCTCATTCTTTATAGCTAAGTAATATTCTATTGTATGAAAATACCACATCTTTTTCAACCATTCTTCAGATGATGGGCATTTTGGTTGTTTCCAAGATTTGGCTATCACAAATTGTGCTGCTATGAACATAGGTGCACAGATATCACTGTGATATGATGTTTTCAGTTCTTCTGGGAACATACCCAGTAGGGTGATAGATGGATTGAATGGTACTTCCAGTTCTAGTTTTTTGAGGAGTCTCCACACTGCTTTCCATAATGGTTGCACCAGTTTGCATTTTCCCCACAGCCTCTCCAACATTTGTTGTTGGCTGATCGCTTTATGATATCCATTCTTTCTGGGGTGAGACGGTATCTAAGTGTTGTTTTGATTTGCATTTCACCAATGGCTAGCAATGTGGAGCATTTCTTCATGTATTTATAGGCTTGTTGAATTTCTTTCTCTGAAAAGTGTGTATTCATCTCTGATGTCCATTTCTGGATTGGTCCTTTGAATTTTAGGACCCTTATGGTTTTTAGTTCTTTATAAATTCTAGATAGAAGACCTTTGTCTGAATACTTAGTAGTTAACATCTTTTCGAAATTTGTGGGTTGTCTTTTCACTCTGTTGATACAAGTTTATCACTTCTTATACAACACGTTAGCATGTGCTAGTGAATGGGAGAACAGAGATGAAATGGGTAAGGTGTGTGGGGGTGGATTATTACTACAGGAATGGGCTACTAACAGCAGATTTTCTGACTTACCTTTAAAAGTAAATCCAAACTCTGAACATTAAAAAAAAAAAAAAAAAGAAAGAAAGAAAAGATAACACGCTGCATAATTATGTACCTGTTCTTCTCTCAGCAGTATATGGTATTTTAACAAGAAAAAAAAATTTTAAATTACACATGTAACTCACATGGCAGTTTTATCCAAATGCACTGATGAAGACAATGATTATTCAAGGCCACAGTGAGCTACACAGTGAGACTGTCTCAAGTTGATAAGACCAATATCTATCAAAAATCTGAATCTGGGCCGGGCGTGGTGGCGCACACCTGTAATCCCAGCACTTGGGAGGCTGAGGCAGGAGGATCAGTGTGAGTTCGAGACCAGCCTGGGCTACAAAAGTGAGCTCAAGGCCAGCCTGAACTGCATAGTGAGACCCTGTCTCAAAAAGACAAAAAAAAAAAATCTGAGTCTAAATTTTATATGAAGAGGCAAAGTGGGAAGACTAACACCACTGAATTTCAATACTTACTATAAAGTAACTGAGTCAGGGCAGTATTGGTGACAACAAATAATTCAGTGGACTAGCATAGGAAATACAGAATAGACCTACTGGGTTTTGACAAAGGAGCAGAGTCAACACAATCAAGAAGACAATTTTCAACGAATTATGTTACAACTACTACATGTAAGTATCTATATGCAAAAAAAAAAAAAAAAAAAAAAAGAATCTGCACAAAGACCTTACACCCTTCACAAAAATCCACTTAAAATTAGGATTTGTTTTGGCTGGCTCAGGCTACCTTCACGGCGAGTCTGGTAAGACATGGGGAGATAGGGATCAAACCATGGTCCCCTAGGCCTGACTAGGTTTGTCCCAGCAAGTGCTTAAAACATCTGAGCTAACCCACAGCCCCTAAAAAGTTGAGGTTTTTTTTTGTTGTTGTTGTTGTTTTGCCTAGCTCAGGCTGCCTTCAGGGTGGGTCTGGTGTGGCATGTGGAGCTGATAATCGAACTGCGGTCCCAACTGCTAGACTGGGTTTACTCATGCAGGCACTTAAACAACTAGCTAACTGGCAAGCCCCCCAACTTAAAATTAATAATAGACCAAAATGTAAAATACAAAAGTACACAAGTCCTAGGAGCCATACAAGAAATAGAGAAGAAAGTCTAGGTGACCTTATGCTTGGTAATGACCTTTAAGATCAAAGGCACCATTTATGAAAGCTCTGATAAGCTGAACATTAAAATTTTCCACTCTGTAGAACAAACTGTCATGAGAGTATAAAAGAAAAGCAGCAGGCTAGAAGAAAATATTGCAAAAGACGTGTGATAAACGAATGTGATCTAAAATATACAAAGAACATTTACAATTCAACAAATAAAATAAACAGCTCAAAAAGTCAGAACTTAACAGATAACTCATCAAAGATACACACATGGTAAGTAAGCATATTAAAAGATGCCAAATATCATTAGAGAAATGCAAATTAAAATAATGAGACACCTCTAGCTATTTATTTGGAACGGCCGAAACCAGAACACTGCCAACACTAAAAATTGTTAAGGCTATGACATAACACAAGTTCTCATTCACTGCTCTTGGGAAACAGATGGTCCTGCCACTATTGGAGACTGATAGTTTCTTACAAACCCAGTCTTAACATATGTCTAATCACTGTATTTGTAGGTACTTGTCCAAAGGATTGAAAATTTAAGTCCACACAAAAACTTGTACATGTATGTTTACAAATGCTTTATAGTAACTGTCTAAACCTGGAAACAACTAGGATATTTTTCAGTAGGTGAATGGATAAATAATTTGTGATATATCTAGGAAATGAAACACTCAGAGCTTACCATAAATGAATTTTCAACAATGAAAAGACATAGAATAAATAAATATTAAGCAAAGAAGTCCATATAGAAAACCTATCAACTGTCTTATTCTAACTATATGAAGACATTCTGGAAAAGGCAAAACCATAGACAATAAAAATCAGTGGTTGCCGGGCGTGGTGGCTCACGCCTGTAATCCCAGCATTCGGGAGGCTGAGGCAGGAGGATTGGTGCGAGTTCGAGACCAGCCTGGGCTACAAAAGTGAGCTCAAGGCCAGCCTCAACTGCATAGCGAGACCCTGTCTCAAAAAGACAAAAAAAAAAAAAATCAGTGGTAGCTAGAAGTTGGGTGCAGAGGAAGATGGCAGATAAAAGGACTTTGAACGTATGATGATGTTATAGTGGTGAACACATTGTCATTATAAATTTGTCCAACCCACAGAATGTACACCAAGAAGAGTGCATTCTATTATAAACTATGAACTCTGGATAATTTTTAAAGAATAGCAAGATACTGTAGAAACATATACCAACAGCTATCAAGTGGTGAGTTGTACATAAATAAACAAAATGAAACCACCAGCATGGTTACCACTAGCCACATATGGTCACTAGACATATTAAAACTTAGTTCTACTAAATTAAAAATTCACTTACTCTGTCATATTAGCCACATGTCAATGGCTAAACAGCCACACTAAAGGTACAAAACATTCTCATATTTGCACAAAGTTCTACCAGACAATGCTGCTCCACATCTAATGTTACAGGAGATAAAAGGAGAAACAAAACACGATAATGGATACCTTGGGGACAGGATCAGCAGACTCATACTGTGGAAAACAAATGGCTTGCTGTCTTCAACAATAAAGAAAAAGCAATGGGAAAAAGATGGCAACAAAGAGAAATGTGTCAATTAAGAGATTTTAAAAACATACATACAGGGTCGGCTGGATCCTCATTAAAACCAAGCTTAAATTAAATTTACTTTCTTTTTTTTTTTTGGTGGAACTGGGGATCAAACTTAGGACTTTGCACTTGCCTGGCAGGCACTTGTGACCCTGAGCTATCTCCCTGGCCCCCAAGCTTAAATTAATTTTTTTTAAAAAAGAATAATACTAAATAAGATAATCAGAGAACTATGAACACTATGTATACAATTTGATAACATTAAAGGGATAAGGACCAGGGAAATAGCTCAGTGGAATAAGTGCTTGCCTGGCAAGTGCAAGGTCCTGAGTTCAATCACTGGTACCACAAAAACAAAAAACATTAAAGGATGACTGTGTGTGTGTGTGTGTGTGTGTGTGTGTGTGTGTGTGTGTGTGGTGTATGGGGGACTGAACCTAGGACTCAGCATGAGAGGCAAGCAACTCATTCTATCACTCAAATATGCCCCGATCCTTTTTAAATTTTATTTTGAATCTGGGTCCTGGGCTATCTCAGGCCCAGCTGTCCAGAATGGCCTCAGTCATGATCTTTCTGCATCAGTCTCTCAAATAGCTGGAATTATATATGCAACTGTGCCTGGCTGTCATTATATTTAAAAGAAGTCCTCTTCACATATGTTTACAGATGAAATAACATATCTGCGGTCTGCATCAAAATAGAAGGCATCAGGAAGGATAATTAGCCATGTACTAATAATTACTGAAGCTGGACCATGAGTATCTGAGAATTCACTGTCCTAGTTTCTCCACTTTTTTTTTTTTTTCTCCACTTTTTTTTAATGTCTGAAATTTTCCATTAAAAAGTTCCCAGAACTGGGCCTGGCGGGATGGCTGAGTGGTCTAAAGCGCCTGCTTGGGGAAGCTTGGGCGGCTTCAGGGACTGCGGTTCGATCCCTGGCACCACATGCTGCGCCAGCCCTGCCCTCAGGGCGGGCTGAGCCGGCCATAAAATGAGTGAATAAACAAAGGTTCTGAAACAAGAATAAAAAATAAAAAAGAAACATAAAAAGTTCCCAGAACTGATCTCACCTCAGAAAGAAGAGGAAGTGAAATCTCTAACCTCGGTACATCATTCTATGTCAAACCCTGGGTCTCTTGAACTCAGTTCCTACATCCCTTCATTTCCTCCTAGTCTTTGAGTTTCTTTCTGAAAGCTCGTAACTCACAACAAACAACTAACTGCCCAAAGGAACCAACCTGGATTTCTGTGACTGTAAAGGTCAACCAGTGCTGCTGGGAGTGGGGGCAAAACTGTACAATGGATTCCTATGGAGGCTTGTTCCCTGGGGGAGAATCTCTGCATCTATCAATCTTTTATTTGACCTTATTCAGCTCGCCAAGGTATTTTTCCTCAGGAATGGCCCTCTCAGGTCTCTTTATTCAACCTCACGTACTACAAAGTATTCGGAAGAACACAATTTTAGATGTATTTCTACATATGTTTCCTTAGAGTTAATCTGTTACGTCTACAAGAGAAAATTCATTAACAACAAGATTTTAGCTGGGTATGGGGGCACACTCCTGTAATGTCAGCTGAGGCAGGAAAATTGCTGAGTTTGAGGCCAGCCTACCATAGTGAGTTCAAGGCTAGCCTGAACCATGTGGTGAAATCCTGTCCACCACTCCAAAAAAAAAAAAGATGTTAGCAAAATACTTTTATAAACTAATGATGCTGAGTAGTACTAAGAACTTACTGTTAACAGCAATCCATTCATTGAGGTCTTCTCCCTCTGGCAACATAACCGCTTGTCTCAGATTTCCACTTCCTAGAGTCGCTTCCGCATGTTTTAAGAGTTCGTATTGATGAGACCCTTCAGGGATATTCTTCTTGGGCTTGAATGTTTTAGAAGAGCGGCTGCTGCTGTTGGGTTAAAAGTAAAAATGTATGAATTTTTAGGAATGAAAGCAGAAAAGCATAATTTTAGGTACATAAGTTCATCTGTGAAATACAATAAAAATATTCCCTGAAAGATGGCAGGATGTAAAGAGGGGATGATGATCACAACAAAAGAATTTTTGCGCTGAGGTGTAGTTAAATAGTACAGTGTTTGCCTACATGCGTGGGGGTGGGGTATTAAGGATGTCTATTCTTCTTTTAACTTTTTAAATTTTTTTGTATTTTAAGGAAAGGTCTACAGGTGTTCAGGGTCTCACTACTAAATTGGACTCATAGTGATCCACCTGTTTACAGCCTCCCAAGAGGTGGGATTACAGATGTGAGCCACTATGCCAAGTCTCAGTGCACCCCTGGGGCGGGACCAGCACAGCAGTTTATGAGATCGAACCCCAGCCCTTGTGCCTGCTTGGAGGCGCTTTATTCCAATGAGCTATTTGGCCAGCCCAAGGATGTTTATTCTCACACAAGAAAGCTGGGAAAGCAGCATAATTTCACAAATTAGTAAAATGTGATATACCCCATGCAGAAGTCTGGCATAAAGAGTACTTTTACCAAAAAAAAAAAAAAAAAGCTCCTCCCATAGAGTTTTGTTTTGTTTTTTCTTGGTGGTAGCAAGGATCGAACTCAGGACCTTGCACTTGCCAGGCAAGCACTTATTTCACTGAGCTACCTCCCAGGACCTACCCCCCACATATCTAGTCTTTACTGGGTCACTAACTCTGTAACTACCTGATAAACCTTACTTTCTTTTGGCCTTGATTACCTACAGAAAAGGTAGAAGGAAGATGCTGACTCTAATTCTCACTTTTAGAATCCAGTTTTCCATATTAAAATATTTGTGAGATCATCAAAGCAAACTATGGTAAAATAAACACTAACATTTTTGGAAAATGGGACAGATACAATCATTACTAGGGAAAAGTTAAATTTTAATTTCTATTTCATACATTCAGGAAGTACTAACATGACATAAAACCTCAAAACTTTAAAGAAAAAAATTCTGATTTCAAATCATAACAATCAAAACTTTCCATAACAGAGAAAAAACACAAGTAGCATAGTAACAAAAAGTACAAGCAACATATGTTACAAAAGATTAACTGGACAAAAAAGAACTTTCTTATTTAAGGAACTCTAGAAAAATATACTAGGAAGAGGCTAAGGCAACTTGGAAGTACAATGATCAATGAGCATGTGAAAAGTGTCCAATTCAATTCAGATTCATTTTTCTTTGTGAGTCAACAGAATGATGCTGGGTGTGGTGGCACACACCTATAACCCCAGCACAATAATAGTCTGAAGCAGGAGGACTGTAAATTTGAGTCTCACCTGTGTAACCCTGCACTGCAGGAAAACCATGCCTAGAAATAACATATTTTAAAAAGCACTGGAGTATATACTCAGTGCAGAGGCCCTGGGTTCAATCCTCAGTACCAAAAAAGTGACTATGTTGGTTATAGATGAAAGAATAGAGAAATTAACACTTAATCACTATCTGTAGAAGTGTAAAGTGTAAGTAATGCAACTCACGCATTCCATTTCTAGAAATCTCTCCTAGGTATGAATAAAGATTTGTTTTCCAAGATTGTCCTAAAGTTTACCAGTATGGAATTAAATTAAGCATGGCATATCTACAACGTGTAATATGTTACAGTAATAAAGAAGGCCAGAGAGTAGATATAGTCATACACAAAGATTCAAAACACAGCTAAACACATCACAGAATCAAATGTACTGCTGGACTCCTTTTAATGCACAGAGACATCAGAACAATACACATGAAACCAGTGTTAGTATTACTTCAAGAAGAGGAAATGAACAAAATTGTGGGCCTTTAGTTTACCGGAGGAACTTGAATGTCAAAAATCTTTTTAGAACATGTTTGTACTACATACTGATTGTATTCCTCATTTGGAGTAGGTACATGTACATAACACATCTTAATTGAATTTTAAATGTGTAAGAAATAAAAAAGTGAAGACACTAAAAATTAAAAATGAAAAGTTAAAAAAAAAAAAAAAACATGGCAGGGGCCCGGCGGGATGGCTCAGTGGTCTAAAGTGCCTGCTTGGGAAAGCTTGGGCGGCTTCAGGTACCACGTGCTGCGCCAGCCCTGCCCTTGGGGCAGGCTGAGCCGGCCATAAAAATGAGTGAATAAACAAACAAAGGTTCTGAAACAAGAAAAATAAATAAATAAAATAAAAAATTCTTTAAAAAAAAAAAAAAAAACATGGCAAAGAGTCACACTGAATAAAGATACTTTAAATTAGAAAGACCAGCCCTATACACACAGAAATAAACTGAAATCTCAAGAGACTATGTAAAACACTAATAATTTCTCAAGATTTAATATGATCTTCATCTAAATTAAACTTTGGTGTTTCAAATAACATTATCAATCCAGCGAAAATGATTCATATGATTGAAGTTTCTACAAATGTAAGAAAGGGATCTGTAGCCAATAAACTCTTACAGCTTGAAAACAAAAAGGCAATCCAACTTAAAAATGGGCAAAGGATAGGATCTGAATAGACTTTAAAGAATATGTACAAATGGCCAGTCAACACACAAAAAAGATGTTTATTATTAGTAATAAGAGAATTACAAATCAAAATTTTAAAACTTCAGAAATAAAACCTGAAAAGATACAACAGACAGTTAAATGGAAAGAAAAAACTTAAACAACAAAGAGAAAGGAGTGAAGGCAGAGTCAAAACCATAAATGTATATATATATAAGATGGAAGGCAACTGTCCTAAGAATTTCCATCAGGTTTTTTTTTCCATCAGGTTTTTGAAAATAGCAGTTTATGGGTACAATTCCCACCAGGACTAACCCCCTATTATGCTGATAGCTATGAACTAAGCAACATATCGAGGACAGTAATGTGTAATACTAAAACCATGCTGGAAATACCTGTCAGGGCTGGCCAAATAGCTCAGCAGATTGAAGTGCCTGCTTAGGCAGATACAGTTGCCAGATTTGATCCCCAGGCATTCCATGCAGCACCCACCCCTGGGGCTCCCTGAGACTGCCACTGAGACTGGGCCTGGTTGCCCAAGCCTGTAATCCCAGTTCTTGGGAGGCTGAACACAAGTGGATCACTAGGAGTCTGATCTACATAGTGAGACCTTCCAGCAGTTCTCAACCTGTGGGTTGCAACCCCAATGGGGGTCGAATGACCAAAACACAGGGGTCACCTAAAGCCATCGGAAATCATAACTGTAGCAAAATTACAGCTTTGAAGTAGCCACCAAAATTATTTTTTGGTTTGGGGTCACTGCAACATGAGGAACTGTATTGCGGGGTCATAGCATTAGAAAGATTGAGAACCACTGTTACAGACCTTGCAGACCGTGTCCTAAAATACAAAACTAAATAAATAAAAAGAAGTACCTGTCATTTTAGTCTTTTAAGTGTGTACCATTTCTAATGCCATATCAGTTATATGCTCTTTAAAACAAATTTTTTTAAAAGGTAATGAAACAAAATGAAAACAAAAATTTAAGATTTCTTGAAAGCAGGTGGTAATATTCAATCATATGTCCCATCTTGCAGAACTGTATCTTTTAATCTGAGCAACAGATTTGCTAAAAGTAGATAATATATCAATCACTGTTAATCAGCTATTCTTGTTTTGAAAATCTATAACATATTTGTTATGTTATCCTGTTTGTCTTTAGTTTTTCTTGCTCTTGTTTATCTTCAAAATAAAAAAGAAAATTATAATTACAAAATTAAAAAAATTCTACTCCACACTCTGATGACTACTATTATTAGCAAGTGCTAGAGAGGGTGTAGAGAAATTGGAACCCTCACACAGTGCTGACGGGAACACAAAATGGCACACAGCTTGGAAAAAGCTCAACAGCTTCTCAAAAAAAGTTCAAAAGGAAGTTGGATATAAATCAGCAATTCCACTCCTAAGTATATACCCAAAAGACAGGAAGACATACTTCCACACAAAAACCTGCACACAAATGTCCCTCGCAGCATTATGCAAAATTGCCAGAAAGTGGAAAACCTTGTCTCCGGTTTTTTGGTTTTTTTTTAAAATATTATGGCCAGCTCAGCCTACTCTGGGGCTGGGGCTGGCGCCGCATGTGGTGCCTGGGATCCAATCTCGGTCCCTGTAGTTGCCTAAGCTTGCCTAAGCAGGTGCTTTAGACAGCTGAGCCATCTCACCCGCCCCCTTGTCTCTATTAACATGACAAAGTTTCAAAGAAATAAAACTAAACATTTGGGTCTTCAAAGGCAATAATAGTGCATCCACAGACATTTCTAACTAGATATCAACGTCAACTTGGATGTTCCTTGAATGTGTAGTACCTCTTATAATGTGGAAATCAGTAATTCAATCTGTTTCTTGAGATAAGGTGGTCTTGAACTCAGTCCCTCTACCTCTGCCTCCCAATCAGCTGAGATGATGCATGCACCACCGCGCCCAGCCTAAAATCATTAAGACTTTGACAAGATGATCATGTTTTGGAGATTACATCCCTCAGAAAATAATCCGAAGACAGGAAAATGAAATTCAGACAGATACTTTCAGTAATGCGATTTTATAACGACAATATACTAGAATCCATACTTCTCACATTAAAGAAATGGGTAAACTCTGGTTACGAAACACGTAATTCAGCAAAATGTAATCAAAACGTCAAGCAAGTGGATTCCACTCCTAACTACAAATGGTTACTTATTCAATCCTATAACACAATTTCATAATATACAAGGTAGAGAACAGTACCTGGGAATGAGGCGCAAGAGTTTAAACTCTCATGTGCCTAAGAGTCATCAGAAAATTTACAAACTTGGCCATTTAAGCCTCAATTGGGCCCAAGTATTATTTCCAACGGATTCTACCAAGGTCAATAGTATTCAGTCACAGAATCGCTAAGTGGGCAGAACCACAGCTGGACAGAATGGTGCGGCTGCAAAGCCCACATCTTAACCTCAAGATTCTCCAGGTAAGGAGCTCCACACGCTCCTGGGGGAGGATTTCTCCTTTGGGGCAAATTAACACCGACAAAAATGAAACTAAACAAGAACGATGGAGTCGAAAAGCTAAGTCAGCTGTTACCATAGAGGATCGAAACTTGAGAAACTGCGAGCTCGCAGCGGCCCAAGCGCTCCGCCCCAGATCGTCTCTCCGCCCTCAGGGGCACTGGGGCGGAAAAGTTTGGAGGCGCCGGCGGCCTCCGGCCTTCCGACTCCCCAACCGCGCGCCCGGCTTCCTCCGCCCCGACCTTCACCTCCGTCGGCCCCGCCCCCCACCTCCCGGAACCGAGCCGGGTCGGAGCGGACGCTGGCCCGGGACCCCGACCCCGACCCCGACCCCAGGCCCACCCGCCCGCCCTCGTCCCGCAGCCTGGCCCCACTCACAAGAGGAAGCTCATTTTCGGTCCTCGGAGGGGAGGGGCCGCTGGCCCCCGCCCCGGTCAGGACTCGGAGCCCGCGCGGGAACCGAGAAGGGCGGCGGACGGCTTCTCAGCGCGCGGACAACCGACGCCTGGCTCCAAGCGGGGTGGAGCGCTACGAGCCGCGGGGAGTGGAGGCCGCCTCTCCTGTGTCCCCTACCCAGCAGACCCGAAATGCGGAACAGCAAAATCTCGCGAGCCAAGGCTTGCCCCCACCCCCCACGCCTTGCCAGGCAGGACTGGCTGTTCCTATTTCCCCGCCTCCTTTCAGGATTTAGCCAATCAGCGTTCTGAAAACTAGGCCGTCCCTCTGCCAGAGGTGTGGTGGGGGCCACGGCCCTCCGCAGGCGGGAGGGGCTGGCCTTGAGCTTGGTCCTGTTCGGTACTGCTGTGTTGGGTCCATTCTCTCCTACACGGAGAGAGCCCTCGGTGAGAACTGTCCAACTCTGCAATTAAAAACAAACAAACTAATTTTAATAGGTGTGTATTTTTATAGGAAAAAATCATCCTTTCATCATGGACGCAAGTCGTAGCATGCTTGAGGCCCTGGGGTCAGTCCCCAAACCGCCAATAAATAAATAAATAAGAAATAAGTAAATGGACGTTTCAGTTTTTGTGTGTGCATGTATCCACTGAATTGCCTAGCCATTGCCACTATTGTCTCATTCTAGAACATGTTCACACCATTCCCATTACTTCTCCTGGCAACCATTCACTATTTTGTAGTTCAGTGAACTTACCAAATTTGGACATTTCATATAATAAGTGATTTTTCAAGACAATCTTTTGCACGGTGTTTTAAAGTTCATTTTTAAGTGAGCTTTAAAATGGCCTAATTCTCTTTTATGAATAGCATTCCATTTGGGAATAGCTCATATCTTGTTTGTCTGTGAATCGACACAGATTATTTCTATTTTGTGGGAATTACAAATAACACTGTTGTGAACATTCACATTCAGGTTTTTATGTGGGTGAAGGATCCAGTGATACCACCTAGCAGCTAAATGACACTGTAGTAGAATTAAAAAAGAAGAAAAGGGGGCTAGGGAGATGGCTCTGTGACACAAGTGCCTGCCTGGCAAATGCAAGGTCATGAGTTCAAACCCCAGTCCTATAGAGGAAAAAAAAAAAAAGGAGAAAAGAAATGGGAGACTTGTGTTGTATATAACTCAGCAAATGGTTGGGGAGGCCCAGTGTGAAAGTTTTGCCACTGGCCTATAATACCAGTTCTTGGGGAGGTTGAAGAGGATCTAGTTCAAGGCCAGCCTGGGCCACAAAGAAAGTTCAAGGCCAACCTGAACTGCCTAAGGAAACTGCCTCAAAAAGAAAAGAAAGAAAAAGACAGTTTTGCCCTGTAGCTAGCACCATGGTATTCATATTGCTAATTTTATTTCATGTAAACATTACCTGTGTCATTCCTAAGTTAATGATAAAAACCATTAAGAATGTCAATTTTTATTTTACTAACTTTTGTAGTTTTGTTTGTAATTTAAACCTGTGATTTGATGTAGCTAGACAGAAGCTACAAACATAAGAACACAGACTCATGATTTCATAATAACTTATTTAAATAATATACTTATCAAATGTAACATGAACATCCTAGAATGTTGGCCATACCTGTAATCCTATCACTTGGGAGGCTGAAGCAGGAGTGTCACTGTAAGTTTGAGACCAGCTTGGGTCACACAGTGTGTTCAAGGCCATACTGAACTATGCAGCAAGACTTTGTCTTAATAGGCAAGATATCATCACGTCTGCATCTTGTCCTCTGAATAACTACTACAAAGACAACAATATGCAATGTATTAATTTATTGTAACAGTCCCACTAACCTGTTCTGAAACTGTTTCACTGCTATTTTATCTTTTTTCCTCATTAAAATGAATTTTAAAAGTTATAAACATTTTATTTTATTTTATTTTTTTATTTTTTTAAGAATTATTTATTTATTTATTTATTTTTTGTTTCAGAACCTTTGTTTGTTTATTCACTCATTTTTATGGCCGGCTCAGCCTGCCCCAAGGGCAGGGCTGGCACAGCATGTGGTGCTGGGGATCGAACCACGGTCCCTGAAGCTGCCCAAGCTTTTCCAAGCAGGCGCTTTAGACCACTGAGCCATCCTGCCGGGCCCCAAAAGTTATAAACATTTTAAATAAATAGCTTAAAATTTAAAAAAAAAAAGCTTTGTCTTAAAACAAAACAAGGGCTGGGAAGATAGCTCCGTGGCACAAGTGCCTACCTGGCAAATGCAAGATCGAGAGTTTGAACTCTGGTCCTGCAAAAATAAACAAACAAATAAATAAATAAATAAAAATACAACAAGAAACATCTCCATAAGAATAAAGAAATTCAAGGAAGTTTTTCACCTTTTAGTGGGATTGTTCTTCAAGCTGGAGAACTGCTAAATCTAATAAAAGATCAGCAATTTAGGAAAACCTTTCTGGAGGGTTAGTTTTAGGGAGGGAAGAAGGAAAGCTTAGGGATTAGGGAATTGTCCCAGTTCAGTATTTGACCAGGATATCAACATATTCCCCTTAGGGTTTAAAGAGAAGACTTTTGGGTGAAAGAGGGGAGAGGTGGGAGAACAGTGTTAATTATTAAGTACACCCTACAAGATAGGAGCTATATGAGGTCTGAGGAACTTTGTCTCCTCTTCAGCTCAGCCAAATAGAGATGGCTGCATACCACCTGCTTACAGCAGATGCTGAAAATAGAAGCGATGTGGTAAATTACAGAGCCGCCAGGCCCGCTCTCCACCCGCTCCCCGGCCTATTCAACATGCACTCCCCTTTCCGCCCTCCTCAGGCAGGATTTGCAATGTGCATTTTTAGTCTGTGTAAGTGTCCTGTGCCTTCATTTGCAAACCTCATTTTGCCCTGGCAGCCTCACTCTTGCACAGTTTCCTCCCACTGTGGTCACAGTTAAGTTCCTGCTTCCCAGGCAGGTGGTACTGTCCGGGGCTCATGTTCTGGTCTCTGTCACAGGCATGATACTGTCTGGGGCTCATGTTCTGGTCTCTGTCACAGGAGAGTGAAAACAGACAGTAAAGTTCTGTGACATCCTTGCCCATTATTATCTCAGGACTCGGGTTTCAGATGAGAGAAGAATCTCAATTCAGCAGACATCTGAAACCCCAGAAAGAAACCACGCGAAAGTCGCCACACTGAAAATGTCCTTCATCCAAGATAATGCCTCTGTGTTACCTGCATAGATTCCTGAACAAAATATATGGCTTCTACTCTCCTAAAGCTGTCATTCAGTTGCAGAAGATGGCAATTAGCCAAATAGTTACACCAGTGGATGATGTATAATTACTAGGAGAAAAAGCACAGAATGCATGAAGAGCTGTAAGAGCATGTGACGAATTGGGTGTGATATGAAGCTTGCAATCTCAGCACTCTGGGAGGCTGAGGCAGGAAAATTGCAAATTTGAGCTCAGCCTTTATAATTTAGTGACAATTTAAGGCCCTATCTCTCCAATTGAAGTCCCTATGAGAGAGAGGAGGGGGGAGGGGGGACTGGAGATATAGTTTAGTGGCTCAGTGCAAAGGTCCTAAATTCAGCTCTCGGTAACAAAGACAAAGATGGTAAAAGTGGTACAAGATCGAAATAAGCAGCCTGTGAGGATGAAGCAGGATTGAGAATTTGAGGCACAGGCTGAGATATAGCATGATATCTGTCTCAAAAAAACAAAACAAAACAAAAAAAAAAAAAAAACAAGCAGGAGGAATTGTGGCAGGAGAAATCAAAGAGAGATTGAGGCAGGTTGTAGTGCACACCTCTGCAATCCTAGTAGTTGGGAGGCTTAGGCAGGAGGATTGCTGTAAGTTCCAGGTCAGCCTGAGCTATATAATGAGTACCTGGAGAGAGACAGAGAGAGACAGACAGACAGAGAGAGAGACAGAGACACAGAGAGAGAGAGACAGAGAGAGAGAGAGAGAAAAAGAGACAGACAGACAGATACAGACACGGACAGAGACACAGAGACAGAGACTGAGGAGTTCAGAGGTCATCTAAACTAAGGTAGGTCCTGGAAGAGGAATTAGCCAAATGAAGAGAGAGAAGTTCTGCTTAGAGTCATTAGGGTGTGCAAAGGCTCTGAAGTGAGCAGGAGCTTGCTGTGATAAGGAACTAGTGTGACAGAATATTGCAGGTAAAAGGGAAAGTAAAAGGAGATGAGACCATCTGCTAAGAACCTCAGCCTACTTGAAAGAAGGTGGCCAACAACCAGAAGGGTTTCAGAAGCATGAGGCCACCTAACTCTTTTTTTTTTTTTTTTTTTCCAGAATCGGGGATTGAACTCAGGCCACTGAGCTTGCCAGGCAAGTGTTTACTCCACTGAGCCATCTCTCCAGCCCCTAGGCCACCTACTCTTAGAGAAGTTGAACCACTAAGCACTGTGGTATCGTGGTTACAGGCTTACATGCGCTCCCTGAAATGCCCAGGTTCCAATCTGTGCAGGATATTGGGGAGCAGTGTGGCTCTGGGCAGATCACGTTCCTTCCTCAGGTCAGGTTGCAGCCTGGCAAGGTGTCACAGACCTGTAATCTCAGCACTTGGGAGCCTAGGGTAGAAGCATAGCCGTGAGTTCGAGGCCAGCCTGGACTACATAGTGATATCCTGTCTCAAAAAGACCAAAATAAGTAAATAAATGAAAACAGGAAGTGGAAGAGGGGAGGAGCTGAAACAGTTAACAGGCCATTGTAGTTGCCTGGGCAGGAGATAGAGTTGACCAGGACCAGGTCAATAGCCAGAGAGGTAGAAAACTGAGATCTATTTTGAATAGAAGTTATAGAAAGCATAGTAAAGAGCTAGATGTGGAGGCCTAGAAGCCAGATAGCTTGGCCATACAGCCTTGAGGGATGAGTAGCAGAGGAAAGAATGCAACAAAACAGGAGGAAAGGGCAGGATGTTCTCTGTGGTAGGTAAGGCAAGAAAAGCAGGCAGAAAGACTGGTTGCCATAGGCTACAGATGGGCCTGAGCACCTCTAGCCACAGAATTTGGATTAAAACTTGGGTGGCACTTTTCATAAAAGCAATTTCAATATAATACTGCAAAGAATATAGAGGTAAGCTCTTTTGGCAAGCATATTAAAATATATAATAATGTTCATACAAAGTTTCACTTTGTGTTTTTTTTTTTTTTTTTTTTTTTTTTTTTTTTTTTTTTTTTTTTTTTTTTTTTTTTTTTTTTTTTTTTTTTTTTTTTTTTTTTTTTTTTTTTTTTTTTTTTTTTTTTTTTTTTTTTTTTTTTT
>PVJA010023681.1:0-32740 GCA_004027025.1 Myocastor coypus | reverse complement strand
TTTTTTTTTTTTTTTTTTTTTTTTTTTTTTTTTTTTTTTTTTTTTTTTTTTGTCTTTTTGAGACAGGGTCTCGCTATGCAGTTGAGGCTGGTCCTGCGCTCACTTTTGTAGCCCAGGCTGGTCTTGAACTCGCACCAATCCTCCTGCCTCAGCCTCCCAAGTGCTGGGATTACAGGCGTGAGCCACCACGCCCGGCTGAAGATGTTTTCTTATCTGCACTCAGATGCAGAAAAGGAACTTTCATCTTGTATCTATCTTGCTTTGGTGTTCTCAGCTCACGGTTAAAGTTCCAGCTTTTAGGTCCTCCCCAAAGGAGATGCTGGACACTGTGGACAGATGTGGGTCCAAACCCTAGATATGGGCAAGTTCAACAATCCCATCTGCAGAACCACCATAATGGCAATTATGCAACAGCATGGCTCTGAGGAGAAAGGTAAAGTTGATGCATCATGAAAACCTGCTCTCATGCCCTGTAGGCATCCTACTGGATGACAGCTGTGGTCCCATCGCACCAAGTGATGCCCGCTTCCCGTGGCCTGCACTTGCCTTGCTAATGACTTCCAAATGCACAACCTAATCATCCAAACAGCAATTAGCCCAGAGATAGCCCCTAAGAGTGGGTTCCTCATTAAGATGGAGCTTGTAGAATCCATCTTCTTACTGCCTACTGAGAAAGTTTAGCAAATACAAGAATTTCCAAAACATTAAGGGTCCCAACATCTTACCCTACTATACAAAGACGGTCTGAGGGAAGAGGCAGGGGTGAGATATGCCATCCCCTTGGAACAACAAAACAAAATCAAACAATAGATTTGGACCAAGAATTTTGAGTCGCTGGGACTCAAGTCAGGAGAAAAGAGAGCTCCCTGAGCCGAAGCCCTAGCTTCATGTTAGAGAGAGTATGGACAACAGCAAGACACCAGAAAGAAGAGAGGTCAGTAGCAACTAAGTATTTTCAGCACACACAGATCAGGTTCCCACTAGCCTGAGCAGAATCCTTCAGAGTTTCAGGGTACCAGGTAGAGTACTCAAAAATAACACTAATTGCTACTGTAGTGGGAAAAAGCTAACCCTAAATTAGAGCAGCTCTAGTGCTACCTAATAAAACTTGAGAACAAGACCCCAGAGGATCAAACTGTTGCTATGTAATGTAAGCATGTCCCAGAAAAATATCTAAAGGTATTTATGAGGGTACTAAAATATCCAGTACCCAACAAAGTAAAACCCACAATGCCTGGCTTCCAACCAAAAATTACTACACTTGATCTTAGCCAAAAGGCCCAGAAGTGATGAACGAAAAATTACAAGGCCTTCGAAGAACGGAAGACTCAACTCATGAAAGATGAAAAGATAAAGCTAAGCCTCTTCAGTGCTACCATTACAGTTGTAGTGCATTTTAAGACCCTTTCACAGTGTCCCACCTAGCTCTGGAAACACATCTCGAAGTCCGTGCAAGAGATGGGTTCTTCCTTTTCATTCTAAATGGGGCTCCTAGATGGAGAAGGAACAACCAGGAATGCCCACTGTCTATTTTGTTTCTCTTTGCCAACAGTGTCCCCTGTCCCACCTGTCCCTTCTGTCTGGTAACTCAGTCTCTACAACTGTAGAGGGATCTGCCTTACCTTGAGCACCTCCCACTAGCTGCTCACTTTTAGCTGGTCACTACAACTGCCCTGAACCTCTCTCCATCTGCTGCTCCTCTGTGCTCTTCATTTATAAGGTTCTATTATGATCACAGTTCACCAATGATCAACCAACACGGCTGCGTTCTGTTATTCAGGCATTTCCCCCCGCCCTTCCTTATCTGAAAAGCAGTGATTTAAATCTTTAATTAGTGGAATACACGCACAACGGCATGTTAAAGCCTTTCCTTCACTCTTGGGCTCTGTTGTCTTTTAGGATTCTCGTAAGAATTTCTGTCTAAAGCAATATGGAGGAGCAAGTAACCTTTCAACAGGCCCATACAACTCCAAAGTTGTGCTGTTCACTCACCTACCCTGTAAAAACGGGGTCAACCACAGTTTGTCCCTTTATCTTCCTGCAAAGAGGGCATCCGAGAGCCAGCGAAACCACAAAGATGGTAGCTCCCACAGGCACCATATGGAGTCTGCCTAGAATTACTCCTTCTTGTTGTCATGGTAACCCTCACTTCCCATAGTCATAAAATGCTAGAATAATATACCAGCTTTGTCCTCTTCTGTTTAATCATACATTCTTTCATCTAGGCAAAGCAACATCTATTCAGTACCTACTGTGTGCATAGTAGAACTTTTAGATCCAGAATCCCTTAGGAATCCCACACCAACCTTGAAAGATGGGAGAAAGAGATATCAGGACCCCCATTTTAGAGGGCAGAATGCCTCTAACAGTCACTGAGTGATGAGTTGGAGGTCACACGCCTAAGAGAGAGAGCAGAAACCCTAACCCCACATTCCTAGAACCAAGTCTAGAACCAGTCTCACTCCAGTCACACACTGACGGGGACTCAGAGAGGAGTGGGAATACGCTCTCTACCCTGTCTGTTCCCAGCTGCCTCCAAGTCCCTTCACCCTTGCTGTATTTCTCTCCAATCTGAGCCTGAGGTATTTCTTCCTTCTCCTTGATTCACATTGGATAACTTCCTACAAATTTCAGGTGGGATTCTGCCACATCTGCACCTGTCCCCAGTGTGGAAGGTGACAGGGCAGTACCAAGTAGGCTGAAGGCCTCTCAGGTAAGGCTCAAGGCCACAAGCCACCACACCCCTGCCCTGTCCTCCTGCGCCACCTCGAAGGACACATCCATTAAGCCCAATCTGTGCAGAAGGCTGTCCCCGAGAAAAGGCAGCTGGGAAAGTGCCTGCCCCTGGGCCTGGCAGAGGCGGCCAGGGTGGCATTCCCTCCCCCGTCAGTGCTGCGCAAGGTAGAAACTGGGTCAGAGCTGGGCAGCCCATTCATTTAATCCACGCTCCCCCTTTCCATTCAGCTTTTAGTCTTCAGAGCTTTCAGTACAAGGAAGTGCTATTTCCTCTGAAAAATAAACAAAATAAATTAAGCCTATGCTCTTTGATCTCAGGGCTTTTGTGTGGCTGATGGACTGAGCAGAAACAATCTGCTGTCCTCCTGGCATCTGGGGGACACTGCGGAAATTCAGTCACGGCTCTAGGCGGCAGAAAGCCAGCTTCTCGCTGCCTGCCAGTCACCTGCTAGAATGGAGTGTGACTCAGGGCAGGGTCCTTGACACCCACTGAAGCAAGACGAGGAGAGGAGACAGGGCAAGGACAGCCAGCAGAGTCATTAAGCTCGCATCCGGCTCCAGCCACACGGGCCCATGTCTCTCCTCATCTTACACTAGGGCCTTTGCATAGACTGCTGCCCCCCTGAGGTATGCTTTTCTCAGGATCTAAAAGGGCTGTCTCCTCATTCCTCCCAGAGCTACGGGGTCTCTCCTGGGTGAAAACATTCCCATGACAAGTCACCCCTGTAAGCCGCCCTCACCACTCTACCCTATCAACCTGTTCTACTATCTGCCCAGGACTGATGACAGAGATTGCCTCTTTGGTATATTTGTCCCCTTGTTTACTTTCTGAGTGTCCCTGCTATCTCCGGGACAGTAGAACACTGTCTACCTCAATCAGCACTACATTTCCAGCAAATAACAAAAGACCTGGCGTGGGCTGGGGATATAGCTCAGGGGCATAAGTGTCTGCCTGTCAAGTGCAAGGTCCCGAGTTTGATCCCCAGCTCGACCAAAAAAAAAAAAAAGACCTGGCGAGTGATCGGTGCAAGTGTTCATAGCAGGAGGGACCTGAAAGGAGGAGAGCCGGGCTCCAGCTCCAGCTCCAGCACTCTCTGCCCGCTTGGAGCACCGTGGGGTTCAGGTAGAGGAGCTGGCAAGAGAGAAGGCTGCCTAGGAAGAGAGGAGGGCAGGGGCGCCTCTCCTAACAGGCTCCCTCAGCAGGACAGCTGAAGGACAACAGGCAGCCGGCAGAAAGGACCCCAGCTTAGGAGAGCAGATGCCCTCCTGTGGGCTTATCTCATCCTCCAGGGTTTCTCTGCACCCTGGGATTTCCCGTCTGTAAGTCAGAGTGGACAAATTACAAACTACGCTGAGTCTTTGGGTAACTTGACAATCTAAGGCAGAAGCAGAACCTCTCTACAGATATGCATATGCAGACACAAATATGTCTGCATTTTCTAGAGAGGTAGAATGAATGGCCTGAAGCTCACCCACAGGCCCAGGGTAACAGCACATCGCTTGAAGGCACTCTCAGATTGCCCTGCTGGTCAGCTGCTCTCAGACTCAGGCCTTATCTCTTTTTCAGGACTACACTTCCCATGTTGCCTTGCTGTTGGGTAGGTCTAGCCAATAGGAGAGCAGGCAGGAACCTGGCAGGGAAAACCAGGGCATTTCTCCCCCATATCTGCACAAGGTAGTGTTGTCTTGGTGACTTTATCACCTCTGAGGTTTCTAGTCTCCCAAGAATTCTTCCTTCTGCAGCCCCACCCAGGCCACCTACCTTCCAAAGACCCCATGTTGGGCAGGTACAGCTGGGCTCTTAGAAACCAGTGGGCCCTTCTCCCCCAGCCCAAGCAATGCAAGTGGCTGCCTTGGATAGCCATTCCCTGGGTTACCGCTCAGTTCCCTCTTGGCTTTTGGTCCTTCCCAAGACCCTTATAGCCAGCTCCCCATAAGTTCTCCACCTATGGGACTTCATGGCCTGGGCTCTGGTTCCCTAAGTGGTACTTGGTGCCAGGCCTCCCCCCAGCTCAAGCTCCTGGGCCCCTGAAGAAAGAGACAAACTCATAGAAATTCAAGAGGCTTACATTTCAGCACCCCCAGTCCACTCAATGCCATTCTAGGAAAAATGGTAAGGGAACAAGGCTTAGTAATCACAACGCCCATAAAAGCCTGCCTTTTTCTGGTGAAAAGAAAAAAAGGCAGCCCCAAGTAGCACTCCCCTCCCCCATCTCAGATCACCAGTGAGCTCGGGTGAATTTTCCTCCAGGTCCAATTCTGGGACCCCGAAGTGCTCTTCTTATACTCTATGCAAGGACAATGACCACAGAGCCATTCAGAGGCAAGGCTGGAATTGAACCTGTGCTGGGCAGGAAACGGCTGCTGTCTCCTCCAACAACTTTTACTCTCAAACACCAACTTTGATGGACATTCAACCACTTTTTATCTCAAAAAAATGGAAATATCCTATGCCTTGAATGAATTGTTTGGGCAGAAATTTTGAGGAAGAATCCCAGTGGCGGTCATGAGGGACGCCAGCAGGGTGTGTCAGTGGCCAGAACACCCCTGAGGATGGCTGAGGCTCAACCTCCCCAGAGACCTCTGGAAGTCAGTTCGGAACCAGCCTGGCCTGCCTATTAACATTTAAATTACCAACACTTCATTTCCTCAAACTTATTTCCAGAGCTCAATAGCTCCGTGTGGCTGTCGGCTACTATAGTGGGCAGCACACCGTTTATATCACAGAGTGACGCTAGTCAAGGACTTGCCTCTGATAAGAGCCATCCATGGAGAAGAATACAGGGCACTCACACACCCGCAGGGAGCAACACCTGCAGTGCTCACTCTGGTTCCTCTGGCCAGCTTAGCTCCCACCGGCAAGGGCAAGAGGGGCACTGACACGGAGCAGGCGGACAGGCACAGGAATGGGGGCACAGGAACATGGATGGAGTGCCCACAGTACCTTCTCCACCACCAGCTCCCTCTGCACACAGCACGCTGCTCCTGGCAAAGCCCCCTCTGAGCAGAGCCATTGTGACAGCTCATCATCTGACATTTCTAAGTTGCAGCTTCCCAGTGGACCTATTAGGACAACTGAGTGAGGCTCTAGAGCAGGGATAACCAGCTTCCTCTGGAAAGGTCTGGGAACAAAATATTTCAGGCATTGTAGTCTCCATGATGCTATCTCAAATCTTCCTCAGTAGCTCTAAAGCAGCCTCAGGCAACTGGTAAAACCATAAGCATGGATGTCTCAATAAAACTTTATAAAATCAAGCAGTGGGGCCCGGCAGGACGGCTCAGTGGTCTAAAGCGCCTGTAGGCAGCTGCAGGGACTACAGTTCGATCCCCGGAACCACATGCTGCGCCAGCCCTGCACTCAGGGCAGGCTGAGCTGGCCATAAAAATAAATAAACAAACAAAAGTTCTGAAACAAGAAAAAAAAATAAATAAAAATTTAAAAAATAAATACATAAATAAAATAAAATAAAATCAAGCAGTGTCCCAGATTTGCCCTGCAAGCTGTAATTTGCTCAGCTCTACCAGGGGAAGGTGCCTGCTCTCTACACAGTGAGGGCTATAGGGCCTATTTTGAATGAATATGCTTCTTCTGCTTTCTCACTGCCTGGGCTCTTTGCCTTTTTCATTCTGCCTCACCCTCCAGGTGTCCTTCAAAGTGAAGCTCCAGACCCAGACCCCTCTGGCTGCAGCTACACCCTCTGCCACTGTACTTCCACTTCTATTATGCTGCTGTTCCAGTCCATCCTTTGCAACCTGCCCCAGCTCAGAATCTGAAGGTTCCTGGGCTGTGAGGAGATGGCCTGAGTCTTCAGGATGCAGGCAGGAAAGTGAAGCCTCAGAGGTCAAGCGATCTTCTCAAGGTCTCAAGGGACCTCCCAGGGAAGGCAAAGTCGGGATCAAGCCCGGTGTCCTGATTCTCAAGTCAGTGTGCATTTAGGCTGCACTATGCTTCCACCTTGGAGGAGAGGGGACAATTTACTGGGCACCAGGACAGCACTTCCGGGCGTCCCATTCCCACACAGGCCTGGCTCACGCCTGAGCCTGTCCTGCATCTGGCTCCTCTGGTATGGGCCAGGTGAGCACCAAGAGAGGCGGAGTCAGGCCTGCTTGCTTTCCCTCCCCCTGAGTGCTCTCTAGTGTCCTCTGTGTGGAGGGCACACCCAGGGCGGACTCAAGCAGCTGCAGTGTGACCTGTCCTGTCTGCTTCCCCAGTTATGGTTATGGAGGACAGGGCCCAGGGCAGCCTACAGAGCAGGGCTGTGTAGACCACCATGAAGGGGGCTTCGCAGCGCCTCAACCTGAGGTAACCCACCCTCACACCCCAACTCACACAGATGCACTGAAACATACACACAGAGCAGATGTGTACATGCACAGACAGAGACACACAGCACATGCTCACAAGACACACATCAAGGGCCAGCCAGATAGCTCAGCGGACTGAAGCACCTGCTTAGACAGAGCACAGCAGCCGGGATTCCATCCTGGGCATGCCGTGCCAGCCCCGCCCCGGTGGCGCACTGAGACGGTGATTGAGACTGGGCAAGGTGGCGTGCACCTGGAATCCCAGGGCATGGGAGGGCAAAAACAGGAGAATCACTACAAGTCCAATCTACGTAGTGAGACCCTATAGATCCTGTACTAAATGCAAAAAAAAAGACATCAACACAGATACAACACAAATACACACACTGGCGCACATGCACTTGCACATGAGCACACATGTACACACACACAGACAAATCCACACACACTCACAAACATATACATGTGCAACACACCCAGACAGAAACACACATCAACTATGTGTACAGATAACATGACGTGTTGTTACCAATTCAAACATATGTTCCTACACACATATACAAATACATACACACAGAAGACATGTGAACACACACCTGCTCACACATGTACCCCTATATACTCACACATCTTCAGATAGTGCAGGTACCTCCTTTCCCTGAAAATGAGACCCAGCTGGATAATAATCAGCTTTGAAAACCAGAGGTTAGAAACATCAGCCCCACGCAGCCTCTACTTACCCCTCAGAGTAGCCACCGAGTGGGAGCAGAATGATAACGGCTAAGGCAGGGAGAGGCTCATTATTTTCCAGCTAAGTCTTATTTTAGGAGAAGCATGGTACCCACACCCTGCCTGACACTTTCAGCTTTTCCCTTCCACACAGACACTGTGCTTTTTCCAGAAAGACACCTACGGGCCCTGAAAAGCCTGGTCACCCACTGGAGCCCTTTCCCAAGCAGCGCATCTTGCCCAGTAGCACGAGCACATCTGGAGCTCCAGGCTGCTCAGTGGAGTGGGCCTCCTGGCCTTAGGCCCTCGGCATGACACACTTACAACAGCCCTGACCCCCATACCAGCAGCCTTCTAGTCCTCAGCCGCCTGTGGCCTCTGGGCAGAGGACAGCTCCTTAACATGTCTGCCTGTGGGGGATGGGGCAACCAGGATGATGAAACTCAAACCAAGTCACTTGGCCGCTGGCCTGCAGCTGGAACAAGAAGGTCTCCCCAGGCTGGGGAAGACAGGGCAGAAGTTTCCGGCCACAGTGACCCTGACCCCCCCCTCAGAGATGTGAGTCTCCTGGCAGGACTTGATAAATAGAAATCACAGCAGATGCTCTCCTTCCTACCTGGAGGTGCTGTGGACCCAGGCCCCACCTGGCTCTCTTGCAGACCCCACTCCACCAAGCAGAGCTCAGAGAGCCCCCAGCCCTGCGTGGCAGAAACTCCACCCCCCCCCCCCCCCCCCCCCCCCCACACACACTCTTGACCTGTCCCAGCCCACAAGGGTGAAAGAGCTGCCTCTTGGCCCCACCACACTGTGCTTCCCAGGTCTTGCCCGGCACCCTTTCAGGCCTCAGTTTCTCCTACAGCTACAATATAGGGGGAGTCACCTCTCCTTCCTCCACCCTAAGGATATGCTGTCCAAGAAAAGGGACTCTGGCCTCATGAGAGATGGGACTGGAGGGGACACCCAAAAAGGCCTGGGAAAAGAACATTCTTAGGGAGCACCTCCCCCGTGAGCAGAGTTAAGCAACCAATGGAGAGCACACTAAAAATACAAACTAGGTTAGCTCTGGGTGGCTGGCTGCTCTGAGAAACACTTAACTCAGGCCCTGGGCTCTGTGTGGAGCAGCAGCCCAGAGCCGCAGGCCTGGGCCTCTCAGAAGCCTTCTGGGAGGTGCAGCATGAGGCACTGAGGGGCACAAAGTGAGACAAGAGCAGCTGGAGGTAGGGGATCAAAGGGGACAGCCCCAGAAAACAAGCAAGGGAGGTGGCAGAGACCAGGGGAGTCAGTTTTGCAGCTAGAGTGAGTTTTACTGCAAAGCCATGCAGAGATCGCAGCTGCCCCAGTTGAGGCCTGAACCAGCAGCACTGGCATCACCAACTCTGGGTCCAAAACAGAGTCCAAAGCCCCTCGTGGCCCACCTCAGCCTTGAGAGACTCCTGTGCAGAGCAGAGTCTGGGAAGTGCAGAGTTGTGACCCATCCTTGCCTTCCAGAAGCTGTGTGGCCGCTGGAAATGGCTTGACCCCTCTGGGTGCTAGAGTTCCCTCTTCTGGGCCAGGGGGTGCGCAAACGTTGTTTCTCTCCTATGGATTCTGGGAGGATCAGACCAGATCCTGCAGCCTGAGCCTTGGAAAGGTGGGCCGGCCTTGCCGAATCCATGAGTCTGTATGCCACTGGGCTGCTGGCTTCCTGTACCCTGAAGTCACCGGGTGCAGAAAGAGGCAGATGGGGAGGAGACTCCTGGACTCCTGCAGGACCTGCTGCTGTCAGGAAGAAGGCTTCCAGACTGCGCTGCAATCCTTCCGGCCTCCCAACTGAAAGAAGGATTGTAAAGATCCAGCCCTTCACTCACAAGTAGGCAACAATTCTGAGTCGCTGTAAGCAGGCCTGATCGCTGGCTGCCTCTAAGAATCCCAGTCTGCCCCTGGGTTTCTTAGCAGGCTGCCTGGCCCAGGGATGCGCCTGACCTTGAACACAGGCTGTGCAACACCATCGGGTCTGAATTCTCATTAAAATCACTGGGCTTTTCCAAGGCATAGAGAGGTTGGCCGTGAAGGTCAAAGTCACACAGCCAGCAGTAAAAGGCAGGGCCAGGATCAGGGGCTGTCCTTGTCCAGAAGGGTGTGAAGATCGGAAGGGAAAAGCCATTTGCCAGAGAGGTCTGAATGAGACAGAATTGTGATAAATCTGCCAGGGGAGGAAAATTACCTCATGGGACTTAGATAGAACACTTCTGAGGCAATTGCTCATCCTGTTTCCTCAGATTCACGGCTTCCTGGCCCCAGCTCTGGGGGGCTGAGAGGGTGACCCTCTGTCTGCTTCACAAAACTGCAGCTGCATGGAAATCAATGTGAGAGCAACCTGCAAATTCTAAAGCAAAACCAGACCAGAGACTCCAGCATAACCCTAACAGGGAAGCCACGCACCTTCCTAACTCAGAGGTGAAGGAGTTCTGAGTTCTCTTCTGCTTCCCCAGGGGCCACACCCACTGTCTCAGGTGACATCTGAGCAGCACAAGACAGGACTCTGACGGGTTCTGGTTCCACACTAGGCTGATGAAAACTGCTCTGAAGGCGAGAGTTTCGACTAATCGCTAAAGGCAAAGCTGCCAACCCCTATCCAAGGTCACCAGCCAGTCTGAAGTCATTGCACATGGCGGACCCCTCCCAGAGCCTCCCTTCTAGCTCCAGGATGGCATCTTTGTCTCTGGAATTGCTGGGCTTTTTCAGGTCTGAGAAGCTGCCGTGGTATGTGGAAGCACTCGGGTGCTTGGAGCGAGAGAGCCATGACTTCGTATCTGGATCTGTTCCCAATCACCGGTACCCAGGAGGGCGAGCCATGAAATCCTGAGCCTCAGCTCGCTCTTCTAGAAAGTGGGGATAATAACAGTGCAGACCTCAAAGGACTGTGGAGAAAAGCAAGTAGCACAAAAAAGTAGCCTGTTGTCTCCTAGCAAATACCAGGCCTCTAATGAGAGTTGGCCCCTTCCCTACTATAATACGAAAACAAACTCTCAGGAGTCGATCCTTCCTCGAAATGCCCTCTACCCCCAGATATGGTTATCAATGGGACTAGCCCATTGCAGGTTGCCGGTTCCATGCCTCGGCCCCAGTTCCCCCACTGCACAACCACAGGGGGCGCTGCCCACAGCGCGGTCCACCTCTCTGGGGCCACACACCACCTCAGTCTATGGACGTGTTCATGAGGTGCCTGCATGCAAAGGATGGAGCCAGATCCACTGGCAGACAATGGGATCAGCCCAAGAAAGTGCTCCTGGCCAGGGCTCAGCTGGCTGGGCGTGGGAAGCCCAGCAAGGACACGACCTTGGCACAAGGGGAGGAGCCGCCACATGTCACTAAAGGCGGAGGCAAATGCAGCCCACGGGGCCAGGATGCACCTGCCCACCCCAGCACAGACCTTCCTGCCCCCTCACTCCTCACGCTCCCCAGCACAGGCACCACGCCTGACCCTCCTCCTTTCTCGTTGGGTCCTCCCAGCCAGACAAGGTGGTGACTTGCACGTCCTTGCTGTGCCCTTGAGCTCAGCATGGGGTCCTGTGAGAGCCTGCTGGATACCAAGCATCATACCAGGGATGCCACCTAGGTCTCCCAGCCTGTTTCTTCAGTTCCAAAGGAGCAGTGACACAGCCACCCACATGCCTCCCACAAAGTTCAAGAGAGCTCACCCCTCACACACTGCACAGGTGCTCATGCCGGGCTTTATGACAGTGACAGAAGCAGGCAGGCTCAGTGTCCTCAGGCTGTGTACTACAGTGAGAGGCAGCACCCAGAAGAGCATCCAAGTGAGTCCATGCTACACTGTGACAAATTCCAAGAAAGGAGTTCACCATATTTTATAATCAGCCACTAATGGCTTCTGTAGTCATAGAATGGCGCATGCAAGAGCCCAGCTGGCTGTAGTTCCAGTAAGACCGTAAGATACAGAAAAGGAAGAGAAGGGGAGCACAGCAGGGCAACACACTGCTGCACATTCTGATGCCCAGCTGCTGCAGGAAGGATGTGACCAGGAGGCTACATGGAATAAAGGTGGCCCTGAAGATGGCAAGTTGTCACGTTGGACTTTGAAAGCCTGGGGAAAGAGGAAGCCCGAGTTACCTATAGAAGACTTAAAGGAAATGGGGAGGAGACAGGTCATAGGAGGGAGGAAAGCAGAAAATGGGGAAAGGGGGAGGAAAGAAAGAAAAGAAAAGAAAAGAAAAGAAAAGAAAAGAAAAGAAAAGAAAAGAAAAGAAAAGAAAAGAAAAGCAGTCCCCTATTCCCCTATGCCAGGGAGAATCCAGTCAGAACATAGTCTATCAGTAGAACTCAGAGTGACCACTAGCCAGCTTGAGGAGGACGCCATGTGCGTCCTAGGGCCACCTGTACTTGATGCACACCGTCTCCACCCATGGCTCTCGGCCTTCTATCTTTAACTCTGTGTAAAAAACAAAAAAGCCTCGCATACTGGAGGCTTCCACAGGCTTCAACACAGCGAGTGCCTGATCTCATCTCTAGGCCCAGCTGTCTTTAGCACAGCCAGCAGAAGAAGTTACTGACTTTCAAGCCACCTAGGCATGCACTGCATTTTCTCAGGGTGGAGTCGATGCCCAAAGCAACAGTGTTGGCTGAGCAGCATTAACTCCGAGCCATGAAAAGTCCCCAGGGGACCCCAGGAGGCAGCAGGGTTGGCCCAACAGGGTCCCACTCACTGCAACGTAGTTCTCCGCTGTAAAATCCAGTGGCAGAACTCTCAGTCACGCCTCTGGGGCTACACTGACATTTGGAACTGACCAAGCCCAGGAAAGTCACCTTTGACATCAATGCCTTCACTGGTGCACAGGACGGGTACACTTAAGATGCTGGGACCTTCTCCAAGTCACTACTGCTGCATGGCCAAGCCAAGATGAGCTCCCACCTTCCCAGACTCAAGGGACCGGAGCACCGTGATCACAGGGACCAGAGAGTACAGTCCGAAGCTACAGGAAGTCTCCAGGGAGGCATGAAGGAGGCCACCTGCCAAGTTCTACATTCACAGAGGCCTGGAATTTTGACTTTGAAGCTATCCCTGCAGAAATGTACTCCTAGAATAGAGCATAGATGACCCAGACCCTCAAGTTTAAATTTTTACTAGATTGTATCTTGGTAATGAATATTAAGTTCATCTATTAAGCAGCTGTCCTATGAGCAACAAACACAATCATATTGTATTTGGACATGTTCTTCTTGTTTACATGATTCATTTAAAGATGTTAAGTAGACTACAACTTGTACAGTACTCTTTGGTATTAATTACCTCCTTAAGTTTTCCCCGATATTGTCAAAACCGGAGAATTCTGGCATCAGATTATCTGACTTCTTCTAGCTCCAAGGCTGTGTGACTGCAAATAAGTTACTTAGCCTCCCTGCACCTATAATAGGCTGACTGTGTTTCCTCCAAAAAGAAATTCATATTGAAGTCCTAACCCCTTAGCCCTCCTCAGAAGAACACGTTTGGAGAGAAGACCTTTAATGACGTGGTAACATTAAAATGTAGCTATTGACGTGGACTCTAACTGAAGAGGCGTGGCGTTCTCCAAGCAGGAGAAACGGAAGCAGATGTGACAGAGGGAACCAGAGTAAAGGCACAGGGGGAAGACAGAATCCATCTTCAGACCGAGCAGAGGCCAGGAATGAGCTTGCCGTCATTAGAAGGAAACAACCCTGCGGATGCTAGACCTCCCACCTCCACACTGGCAGAGGCTCTTCTCCGGGCCACCCTGGCTGAGGCGCAGACTCTTCCCCTGCCTGAGCCATGCCATGGTAGAACTCTAGGCAGAGGTCTGGCGAAGGGCAGCCTGGCCCTAGGTCCTACGCTATAAACATTCCTTCCACCTCCTCTATCACCAAGAAGGAACCCAGTGTCCGCCTGCTGGTCACCACCAAGGCCGAGATCAGCGAACCCACCAGAAGCCCAGCCCTTCACAGTCCAAGCTGCTCACAGCCCAAGAGGCTGAAGTCTAAGGGCTCCACCAACACACATTTCTTCTGGCCCCAACCATTCATCTCGCTCACCACAGGACCTGCCAATCCCATGTCTGATGCCTTCAAGGGCCCAAAGAGAAGCCCTGACTCTCCTCCATCCAGCACGCAGCTAAAGATCCACAGGCAACCCAGGCCTCCAATCCGTGGGGGTGCGCAGTCTCCCATCCAAGGCCTGGACCAGGCGGCTTCCATGGAAGGCGCCACTCTGAGAGGAGCGCAAGTGCTGACGCTGCCCTGACAGCACCACGGGCCACCCAGGGCTAGCACAGCCTGGTGGGAGCACCTTAAGAATTCCCCTGGGACAAGAAGTGCGTTTGACAGAAGAATCAAATGGCTGAGCTATGGAGCACTTGGGAGGCTGTATGTTCAGTCCTTAGGATCTAACAACAAAGGTGCAGAGAAATTCATCTTCCACAAGTTCCCTGAATATGACAGTCACTAGAAGAGACTCCTGAGGGGCTGGGACAAGTTTCCTGGAGGTGGCAGAAAAGTACCCAAGTGTGTGAGCTTGCCAACAGCTGTTTGTTAGGGATAGGTCAGGAAGCAAGGAGCACAAATGCCACCAACCACCGATGAGGCCATCAGAGGTGTCACACACAGGCCCAGACATGGTACCACAGCCCCCAGAGGCTTGGCCAATGTGAAACCATCATTTTGCTGCCTAAGCAAGGAGAGACAAATTCTGTGACTGTGGCTCTCCTGAGCTTTGTACAGCAGCAGCAGCTACGATTAAGTTCAGCTAGAACCCAGAAGCCCGAGCCATCCTGGCTTGGGAGGAAATTTTAATTTGTTAATGTACTTTCCTGAGGACAGCAGAGGGGGAGAGTAATTTGCAATAGATTGGAGGCCAAACTCAGGGCCACAGACGCCAGGAGGCCGCTGAGAGCTCCTTGGCCAGTCTTGGCTGTAGCAGGAAGGGGTTGGCCATCCCAGATAAAGACATTTGTTTGTGTGACTGTAATCAGCTAATGGCAGGTGAAGACCTGAGGATTCTGCCAAGATGCTAGAGTCCCAGCAGGCACCAGGAGTAAGGGGACAAAGGTCAGCATCCAACCTGAGCCTCTGACTCCTGCTGTCTGAGTCTTCTGTGGAGGCATGCAGGAGTCTGGGCAGAGGCAGAAAGCCCGATGCCATCTTCTCTGCTGGTTACCAACTGGGTGCGGGGAGGTCCAAAAAGGAAAAGCAGGTGGAATTCTCTGTGCTCCATCCCAATTCTAGGGAGGGCCTCAGATAGGGCAATACATTCACTTGTCCCCTTGATGACGGTGAGCTCTCTGCGTGATGCCACGGATGTGATGGAGACTAAGATGGACCTAGTGCAAATGGTCCAGCAGCCACTGTAGTGGGACAAACTCAGAAAGTGACAGGTGGAATTGTGGTATTGAGCCGCGCACTGGGTGGTGCAGAGAGAGACTTCTCCAGAGGGTGGGAGACTCAGCACGATTTCACCCCAGAACAGAAACCAAAGGTCCACCCATGTCCTGGGTACCCAGAGCTGCTAAGAAGTTCTAGTCCCCAGAGAGGTATCTAGGCACAGTCTCAGAACAAGTGCTAGTGATCACAGAAGACACAAAAGAGAAGAGGGAGGAGAGGGGAGAAGGAAATGGGAGAGAAGAGGAAGAGGAGGAGGAGGATGAGGAGGAGGAGGAGGAGGAGGAGGAGGAGGAGGAGGAGGAGGAATCATCTAATCCCCAAATCTTATTTTTGGCTGCAAACCAGGAGGAAGAGTGGAAAGAAGTCATAATCCTGATGATAGCCAATGAATAGCAAAGTCATTTTTTTTTTTTTTGAACAAGTCCCCAGGCACTGCCACTTTTTTAGGCTCTAACTTGGGGGCTCTCATCTTATCAAAAGCAGCCAGGAGGGTTGTCCAGAAGGGCCACCAAGAGCTGCAGTCTTTCTAGGGATTTGTCTTGTCTGCAAACTTGCATTCTCTAAGGGCTGGCCAAATAGCTCAGCAGATTAAAGTACCTACAAGCAGGTGCAGGGACCAGGGGTTCGATTCCTGAGATGGCAATTAAGACTGGGCATGGTGGTGCACAACCGTAATCCCAACTCTTGGGAGGCTGTAAACATGCAGATCACTGTGACTCCAATTAGTAGTGAGTCCCTGAACACCCTAGAGACCTTTCCCTAAAAAACTTTTTTAAAAAAGGTAAAAAAAAGCTTTCATTCTTCAGCTTGGTTCCTTGAGGTAGCCTAAGCACAACCATGCTGGCTGATGGGGCAGGGACATAGCAGAGGGGAGGGAGGTGTCGGGGCTCACCTGTCCACAAAGAACTCTACTCATCCATAGATACACACCACACACATATCTGCACACTCCATACACACACATACATGTGCCACACACATAACACAGAGCATCAAGGCCTGGGAGATAGCTCAGGGCCACAAGTGCCTGCCTGGCATGTGCAAGGTCTTGAGTTCAATCCCTGGTTCCACAAAAAAAAAAAAAAAAAAAAAAAAAAAAAAAAAAAAACAGAGCATCACACAGGGTATGCTCAAAACATATAGTTTTATGGGGTGGCTATTTGGACAGTGATCAGTAGCAATGTGTCTTTCACTGTAATAACAGTTTTAAACCAAGCACCCACCACAGTTTTAGCAACCCAAGGCCCCACACACGTAACAGACATCACACACACACACACACACATATACACACCACACAAAGGCTATTCTCTTGGTTTTTCTCGAAAAAAAAAGACAATGTTTCAAGGAAGGAGCGGAGACCAGTTATTAGGCCAGCCCCACTGAAGCCTCTGCAGTCTGACTTCGCATACCTGAGAGCAATTTTATTTCTGTTTGTCCCATTATTCATTACTGACATATAAAAACATCAACAGCATGCAGGGGCCGCTTCTTCCCTGCTCTCCTCCGCCCCTGGTGGGCAACTCTGAAGCCTGACGGTAGTCACAGACACCACTCCAACTCACCCTTAAGCAACAAGGGACAGGCAGGACCCCAGGAGCGAAGACAGGAAGACTCCTGCTCCAGCGCACACGGCCGGGCCCAAGGACCCTTAATCCACTTAGTGATAGGACAGAGCACCTGCTGAGAGCGGGGGCACTGCTGCTCAGGCCTCCCTGTCACCACCATCAAATCAGAGCCCAAATGCTCGGTCCCCAGAAGGGCCACCCCTCAGGGTGCTTTGGGGCATCTCCCACTGTACCCCTCCACATCCCTGGCTGTGGCCTGACCTTGACGTTGGGCCAGGCACGGCACTGGCCCTCACATGGGACAGAACCCCTCCATCCAGGCTTAGCCTCCTCCTTCTCCACCCAGGCCCCTTTGCATTTGAGGCCCTCAACTAAGACCAACTGACTTCGAACATGCCATCCTCACTGAGCCTGATCGCAGCCCCAGGCTGAGTTGCCGGTCCTCCAGCAAGAGGAGGGCTCGGGAACCAAAATTTGCCTTTGCTTTTCAGTAGAACCTGACTTTCATCCAGTTGATGGAAGGGCTCCTTAGGTGGCATGAAGAAGGGGTCAGGTGGCTGCTCAGAGGTCCACTTGGCGTGACAGCAAAGCATCAGGTGGAAGGAGGGGCGGCCGTGACCTCCCGAATGTCTTTCAACCTTGAGATTCTCCAATCCAACAGAATTAACGCAAAGCCACCAGAGACCTCCTGGTCACTTGCCTGCCAGGCTCTCCTGGGGGGCTAAAAATAAGATTCCCAGCATCCTGATCCAAATTAAATCCTTAATAACGTGCTGCCGCGGCTATAAATACATGCCTGTGAGGGCCAGTTAATATAATTATTTTAATCAGCTAAGCTCCCCAGGACTGCCAGGTCCCTCCGAGGCTCTGAGCAGCCACTCTCCTCCCATACTTCACCCAGGTCCTGTCCCTGGGTCAGTCAGGGGAACAAAGGTGGAGTAGGTGTGTGTGGCCTCCCTCTCCCTAACAATCCTGTGACATTTATTCCGTGCTGGGATCTCACACTCTCTCCCCAGCATTCCTCCAAGGCTTCCCACAGAGAAAAAAGGTGAAGCCACCAGGTGTCCCCAGGGGTGGGACAAACAGTAAAACACGTGGAGGTTAAGACAAGGAGCAAGGCCAGGAAGTGTCGGGCACTACACTGTGCTCTGCCCTCTGCCGAGGACCTCAGAATGGGACCAGGTTTGGGGACAGCACAGCACAGTCTTCCTGAATCCAGGAAGACTAACGTCTGTATCAGGAGAGCTTAGGGCTCAGGCATGGGAGACCGGGTGAAGACACAGAGACAGGATAGGCGCCTACCTAAAGTGGGACAAGAGAGGCCCAGAGACACCGGCCTTGTCCCTAGACTACAGGACTATCAGAGTACAGAATCCTACTGTCTAAGCCCACAGTGGGCAGCACTTGGTCAGGCGCACCCGGCAGCCCATGCCAGGCACAGGGTGAGCGTCCTGCCTCAAGGCGCCGCCTTCCCTGCTGTCTTTGTAGCCAAACCAATCAGAGCTCTGAATCCCTCTTTTCCTTGGGTGTGTGACTCCTCAGAAGTATTTCAAGAGACAAATGCTTTCCTCAAAAGAGGATACAGGAAAAAGACTGGCAGTCGGGAGAGCGGCTGGGTGTGTGGAAGGCGGCAGGCCCCAGTGTCTGTCATGGGTTGTGGAACCACGAAGCCATCTCAGTCCCTCTTCCCCAGGTCAGCTGACTGGAACACTTGAGTAAATGGTACCCAAAGGACAGCCAACATCATATCCTCCTCCCAAATCCTGAAGCCTAAGGGTTGGACCCTGTGTAGTGGGCAGCAGGGCAGAGGAGGAAGGGCATATAGAGATGACAGCGGGAAGGTGAGGCTGGCAGTGGAGGCTGATTCTTGGAGCTAAAAGCCTAGGTCCTGTTCTGACTCCTGCACTTACAATCTGCCTGGCCCTGCCCCTGACCCACATCTGAAAATGAAATACTCAGAGCACACCAGTAAAACATCCTACCATGGCAAGCGCACCCACCATTCCAATAGTGCACCGCAAGGCAGCGTGGGTGCCTCATGGCTTCTTAGGGCTACCCTCTATGTCTATCAGAATCTCCATGCACTGGCATGCCGCTTTCATCCCTACTGCAGCACTGACCAGCACTGCGACATCGTACTAAAGATGCACTGGCTTTGTACTGGACGGGTCAATGGAGACATCAGTGGGCCTCTTTCAGGGGATCCCGGGAAGGCTGCAGGCAGTCCCCATGACCTCTGTGCAAACGCAGCGCTCTTCATCTGGCATGCAATGACCACCAGGGACCATCTCCTGGGCATCATTTCCACTTTACAGAGAAAGAAAACCAAAGCCAGAGGAGGTTGAACCATGTGGCTAAGTAGGGAAAAAAGCACACAAGGCTGGGGCTCTTGCCGTGACCTTGAACAAAGAGACTTAATACCTTGTTATCAAATCATTTGCAAATGAAGTTATGTAGCCAGCTCTGGCAGAGTCACAGCACAATGACCCAGAACAGGATGTTAATGGCTCTGATAAATTCAAGTCATCTCAGGGCAAGAAGAGCCACTGGCAGTCATGAATCTGCTGCACTTGGTTTTCCCGGCAAGGAAACTGAGGCCAAAGGCTGTCTTGCTCAGAAGCCCACACACAGCTCTGGCAGGCTCAGATCAGGGTTCTTACTGTTCCATAGACCACCTTGCCTTGTGCTTTTGTCTTAAAAAAAAAAAAAAGAAAGAAAAAGAAAAATCTCCTTTAAAAATACATAGGGGCTGAGGAGATAGCTCAATGGTCAAAGCACCACAGGGACTGGGATTCAATCCCTAGTACCACATAGTGCACCAGCCCTGAAACCCCGGGGCCAGCCACCAAAACAGGGTGTGGTGGCACACCCCTGTAATTCCAGCACTGGGAAAGCTGAAACAGGAAGATCATGACAAGTCTATGCTGCGTAGCGAGACCTGTACCAAATAAGGAAAGAGATAATGAATTTTTTTTAAAAATTAAAAATGCATGGACCATGAAGAATCTTCCGGGATATCTATACTGATTGGGAGGAAGACCCCCACTGGTACCCCAAGTTTGGATTCTTCCTCCAGGAAAATGCCAGGGCCTCCTACAATGACTTAAAGCTGGAAAGCAAATGAGTCGAGTGCCATCCTCACAGGATAAGGCTGCTGGGAGCAGCACAGAGGACTGGAATTAGAAATTCTAATTATTAGAACTCTCAGAAGGCACCAAAGGACAATTTATAATTAGCACAAGTCAAAAGGCCATCCCCAAAGGCAGCCCATTATAAGTCAGAAAACAAAGATGGCCTCAGAAAAAGTACTGAGGAGCTGAGCTGTTTTGTCTCCTCTTCCTCCCCACAACCCTGAATCCAACTGACTTCCACGTCCCCAAGCCCTGCTCCCTCCTGTAGCTGGCTTCTCTCCTGCAGCCTTGCTCTGTGCCAGCCCAGCTTCGGGGCTTGGGATCACCAACACAGAAGTTCTTTCACACACAGTCCCACCATTCAGCACCCATGTGGTCTAAACCAGGCATGGAACTGCTTAGTGTGTTCTGGGTCCTACTGTCACGGCCAAGTACAGGACTTAATAACTAGCCTCTTTGTGGGGATCAGGTCATCAACTGTGGCTCAGGTATGTGAGCCCCAAGTAACCAGATCTCCATGCTTGTGGTAAGGTCAAGGCAGTCCCAGTGGTAACTGTAAAGAAAAGCAGAAGGAACATCTCTGTGCCTCTTCCTGGAATGAATGAATGAATGCATGAATGAATGAATGAATGAATGATAAACTCATGAATGAATGTGAATGAATGGATGGATGAATGCATGAATGAATAAATGATGAATGAATTTTCCATCATAAATATCTTGAGTACTTCTCATGTCACAGTAAATTGAGGTCGAACAGGAAAAGACACAGAAATGAAAAGACCTTATCTTTCCTCCAGGAACTCACAACACAAAACAGCAAATTTCATCAGTTAAAAAAATTAAAATTAAGGGGTCAGGAATATAACTCAGCAGCATAAGCACCTGCCTGGCAAGTGCCAGGTCCTGAGTTTGATCCCTAGTACCACAAAAAAATAAATAAATAAAACTTAAAAAAAAAAAAAAAACCAGAATGAAAACAAAAATCACCCAGAGAACCAGTGTGCAGAAACAGTATATTAATACTAGTGTATGACTTGCTTCCCACTGGTCTCCTGTCGTCCAGAAGCTGTGGGTTGCCCACGGCAGGGAACTGATCCCAACTTTAAGAATCCCATGAGGATTACCAGGAAGGACAGGACAAAGCACGTGACACACCCTCTGAGAAGCACCTGTGACAAAACTGAGCTACCACGAGCCAGGGGAGACGCCGATAGCTGAAAGCGGAGAGAGCATCCATGCCTTTTCCCACTCGTGGGTCTTGCTTAGGGTCAGGAAAAACCATTTCTCAGGCCTCCCTGAGTCTTGCTTGCCGGGGAACCTGGTAGGAGGAATTCTAGCTTTTCAATGGTGGATAATTGAAGCACTGCACTAAAAATAGATCTGGAGATTTCATCTTGGCTTAGCCGGAGAGAGTGACCTGGTGAACTAAGTGTGACCCTGAGGAGCAAGGAGTGGGAGAGTGGCACTTTGTCACTGTGACCTCACCCCATGGTACTCCCTGGTCAGTCAACAGGAAGCAGAATGCTCACTCACTCCCTGATCCCGGGTCCTTGTGTGTGAATTGTTCAAATTAAGTTCCTTGAGTCAGCAAAGCCCAAACTGGATCCTCAGCAAAAAGCTACTATTTTTAGGGAAGCATTCGGGCCCTATTAAAATGGTCTAGGTGGTCTCAAATCACATTATTTATGATCCGAGAACCACACTGAAGAAAGGGAGTTATCATTTAAGGCCTGGGGGCGGGGGGGCCTGGGCCACACAAAACCACCCCAGTGCACATCCTGCAGATGCCCTCTGACCTGGATGCTTATGGCATTTTTGAAGTCTTTTCCATGTCCTACCTTTACCACTCACTAGGCCGGTCAGTGCTCTGAGATTACTGCGGGGTTTATGTAGCAGGAAACCTTCCCATGCATCTTAGACTTACTCTGCTGGAATGTGAAGGGGACATCTCACTTGGCAAGTCAGGATTTGGTGAGTCCATCCCTGCGTGATTATTCTAATCACGATTTTAGAGGGCTCTGCCTTGTTTGTGCTGACAGCCAGCAGAGCCAGGCAGCCGTCACCCTCTGATCTCCTTAAGGAAAAGAAAAGCTGAGTAGATGAACACTCTGATCCTGACTGAGAGGGGAAGGGAACAGACTGTGCCCGAGCCCATCCGCAACAGCATCTGTACCCCAGGAATGCCACAAACAGCCTGAGTGAGTCATGAGAAGGGACGGATCCCCGAGTGATCTTACGTGTGCAGTTAGAATCGGGGACAGGAGACAGCACAGACATCACCTAGTGAATACATATGTAGAAACTGTGACTCAGAGAACGTCCCCCACCCACAGTCCTGGTGCAAGCCAGGGATGCTCAGCACAGGGAACAGCATCACAAGGCGGTGCGTGCTAAGCTTCCCTTCTGTGAGCTTCTCTGCTCTTTCAGATGGTCTCTTCCTAAGAGTAAATCTAGTGTCAGGCTGAGCATCTATAAGCATTTTTCCTATCAGGGCTAAAAGCACACTGGGTTTTGCACACAGCAGATACTCCAGATTTGCTGTAAACAAAAGAGATGATGTATGCAACTCTGCAAAAAGACGTTCAGTACAAAGCCATTACAGAATAACCAAAAAAGGGCATGAATGAGCAAATATAAAGAAAAGGGGTGAGTATCCATATGATAGCCATCAGTTTAAAGTACACTTATAGTATACCAGGAACAGGTGGAAATGCTGATCAGATGATTTTGAGCAAAAGGCTGAACACTAAATAGCATATTCTTTGGGATCTCGGCATTATAAAGAAAAATGCACAGTAATATCGTTGGCACAAAACAAACCAACCCTGAATAATAGTAGGTGTTTCTACTGTGATTATGGGAGACTTTCATTTCTGCTGCTTCTTTGCAATCTTCTGTCATTGGCAAATAGTTTCCAGCGTCCCTGGAGGAATTCCCTAAAGAGTGGGATGGTAGGAAAGAAACAAGCGAATGTGTACAGATATTCTTCATGCTTGGGTTTTGGAAGAGAGATTGTTTATCTCTTTGCACATAAAGAAGCAGGTCAAACAAAGAGGCAGAGACTCTAAAGGGAGGTAGAGCATCACAGTTAAGTGCTGGGCCAGCCCGATGCCAGGCAGATAGCAGGGATATCCACTTGAGCCACAGGGCAGGGAGCGGGGCTCTCCACGGCCTTGCACAGCCTCCATCTGAATCCAAAGACAGACAAGGAGAGGAGGAGAGAATTCACCTCCTAACCTTCACCAAGCCCTTGGAACTCCTACAGCCAATACTAAATCAATCATTGCAGTGTGGAGGACTTCATGTGGGACAACTGGTTGCATGCTTGGTGCTCACTGTCCCACTAAATCCCTCCCATGTCTTGGAGCTACAGGTATTGCTGTGCCCAGGTGAGAAACACGGAGATTAAAACTCAAAAAGGTAAAGCCAGGTATTGCAGCTCACAACTGGACCCCAAAGGCCTACACCATGGCCCCTATACCTCACCCCACCACTCTTCCATCTGTCTGGATCTTTTCCATTTCACAAGGCAACTTTGCATCCTCTGCTGAGAAGATACGGCCTGTGACATTTCCCAAAGGGTCCCCCATGGGTCTTGTCTTCCAGCTAGGACAAGCTGTTTAACCTTTCCCGCACACCTGTCCACTGGACTGTGAGCTCCTGAGATGGAGTGGGGAGGCTCTCAGGTCAGAATGCCTTGTGTACCCTCCAGAGGATTTCTCCACTACCTGACACCTTGGGTCTCAGTTAGCTCTTGCTCACTGATGAACTGATTGAGCAAGTTAAAGGGAAAGATGGCCCTACGGGCACCTTGGCCTACAGCTGAAGCAAAAACTGGGCGCACATTGCCCTCTTCACTTTGCCAACTAGGATGTTGGAGTATGCCACCTGTGCCGTTGGCACTTGTTCTGTATACAGCTGAGCCACTGCCCAATGTATGGTAGGTCATGGAGACATCAGGATGCACCCCTCACCATGTGCGCATGTGCATGCACACACACACACACACACACACACACACACACACACACACACACCTGAGACACCTAGGCTGGCTATAGGCCAGTGACAGAGCAGAGCTGACCCTGCTACCTCCTACCTGGTTGCAGGAATGCCACTCTAGTTCCTGACTTACAGTTGGTTCTGGCACAGAGGCTCAATGCTCCAGCAGGCAAATCCAATGAGAAAACTCTGGTGCGAAGCTACCACTTGCTAAACCTCCACCGAGCCCTCCTAAATTATAGTGGGGTGGCTTTCTCCCAACTATGCCAAGGGAAGCCAAGAGGGGCACTTTTGCTTTTTAGGAGACCATTATACCACCAGGCAAAGAAGAAAGCAGCTCCTACTCCAGGCAATTCAATAAATGCAGGCCTGGGGAGACAGCATTTTGTTTGTGATGATAGCCTTTAGTTCTACACTAGGTATCTACACTTGACTGCGGCTCCCCTCCCCTAATTCTTAGGAAGCTGCAGGCTTCCAAGGTGCCAGACAACAGCTGGCCCTGCATAAATATCCTGTCGGCCACAGACCTCTCTGATACACTCCCCAAAGTCATGCCAGTCTGAACATTAGAACACGCACACACTCACACACACTCACACACACACACACACACACACACACATGCGCATGTGCACACCTATGGCACAAGCATCTCACCCTAGAGGGTGGAGACGTATCTCTTACCCCTCATGCATCTCGCTGAATGAGGGCAAGAGCCTTGAACAGATGAACCAATCAATGAACAAGTAAACTAGTTAGTGACTCGTCAGCCAAACTCCCATCTTCCTCCAAATCTTGCCCTTTTCTCAGTCAAGAGGAAGTTCACTCAACCACGATGTTAGAGAAATACACTAAGAATGGGGTTAGCAATTTATTTCAAACTTCTAAGCATCTGGCACTAGACATTTGATGTAACATTCCTCCTACAGTCATCTTCCAGAGGAGGTGGCATTCTTGTTACCATTCCCACTGAATAGGTAAGACCAGACAGCTGCCTGAGATTGAGAATGCTGCACTGGGATTCTGCTGGGAGAATGCTTCATGAACTCTAAAGGGCTACTGGTCCTAGAACTGCCCTTCTTATCCATGAGCAGGGCAAAGTCCAGAACTCTGCAATACGACCAGATGGTTCTGCTCAGAGAAGCAGATCCCTGGCAGAAAGCAGCTATCCCGAGTTGCTTATTTTCCTGGCAGTCCCTGGCCTTCCTGCTGAGCTGCCTCTCAAGATCTATTTTTACTTTTTACTTTGAGACAGGGTCTCACTAAGTTGGTAAGTTGCCCAGGATGGGCTTGAACTTGTGATCCCCCTACTTCAGCCTCCCAGAGCGCTAGGATTCCAAGTGTGTACCATCATGCCTGGCCTGAAGTTGCCTTTTGCTAAAGTGCTGGGTGGACAATTCCCATCCTTCACTTTTATTTAATCAAAGCAAAGAATTCATAAGAATCTGAAGGCATTCATTTATCAGGCAGATTAAATATTTGATAGCCCTGTAGTTTAATTTTTTATGGCCCAAGTAAAGGGAGGGAATGATTCCCAGGGAGGACACCACTGTCCCTGGAAACCGAACAGTGACTGGCTGGGGAAGAAAGATGCCCAGGCCCCTGGGCTCTGTTCAGTGCCCAGCCCTGCTCCCCCCCCACACACACACGGCAGATGCTCACAGTGGATCCCAGGGCTCAAGGTCACAGGTGCTGCATCTCAGCTCTTCAAGAAAAAGAAAAGGAAGTGGTGGCGGTGGCAAGTTGCTCATCACAAACGTAGGAAGGAGTCCAAGCGACCCAAGTGGCCTGGCCTCAGGAGGGGAGGCAGTCTCCACCTTCCATCTCTTTCTGAGGTACGCTGGTCACACAAGTATGCAGCATGGCATAAGGGCGAAGTCACCCTGCCAACTTCTGCCACCATAACATCACACAGTCATTGGAAGCCTTTCCTTCACCAGGCCAGGGTCATGCAATCCCTGGCCACCGCGGTCTCCCTTACAGGCCGTGTGTCCTTCATGAGGCTATGGGAGAGGGGGCACAACAGGAAACAGTGACCTGGGGTCCAAGGATCCCTGAACAGCTCCCTTTGCTCTCAGCAGAGCTAGAGATTCTCACTTTCCTACTCCCAGGCCCCAGAGTGTCTGTCTGTCTGTCTGTCTGTCTGTCTGTCTCTCTGTTTTACTTACACACACACACACACACACTCATCACCTTGCTTTTCCTACCACAGCAAAACTGATCTTTACAAGCCAGGTACCCAAATAGTGGCTGTGGGGTCTCCAGGAGAAGAGACCAGGAAAGCGCTGTGTTACTTCCCTTGCCATTACCCACGCTCCTGATACAGGAATCTCCCAGCTCCTCATTCCTACCACCTCTTCAGGAAAGGGCATCCCAACAATTTGTTGGCAACGCTGAGAATTGCTCTGGCTGGGCCCAATGCACCTTTCTTCCTGTCCTTACTCACCAGCAATGCTGAAAGAAGACATGGCGGTGACACAGTGCTCATTGTGTCTGTGAGTGGCTTGTGAAGTGGGTGCCAAGGAGGAAGCGACAGCTGCTTCTTCCAGAGAGGCTCCTGCATCCTGAGGGGAAAGGGCAGGGCAGAGGGGAGCTCTTCCCGCTTTTCTGCCTCTCTTTCTACCCTGAAGACTCACAGTGGAGCCCTCAGGACTGGCAGGAGCAGGCTGCCACCTCCTAGCAGCTCCTTGGAGATGGCCGCGTGGTGGGTGGACCCTGTGTGGCATAGGCAGGAATGTGGGGGGACAGAAGGCTGTTTGCCCATTTCCCTCACATAAAAATCTGGTGAAATTAGAAGTCAAGCCTATCTCTGCACTGGGACTGCACCTGCTGCAAAATCAGCATGGAACCACTGAAGGGAAGGAGGCAATTTATCCAATGTCTTGGCACCATTGCTACAGCCATTATCATAATGACAAAAGGACACAAGAACTGTCACCACCCCCAGGCTGTCCTCATCCAAGAAACCAGAGGGGTTTCACCACTTGCAGGTGACATTTGAATAAGGGATCCACTCAGACCACGGGAGAAAGAAGGGGAAGCGAAGACCTAGCCTGAAAGGACCAAGGCAGAAGAAGGGAACAGAAGCATCAGAAAGGAAAAATCCAGTGACGCATGGGGCAAGACTTGGTGTCCGGGCCTGGTGTAATCACCACTCTTCCACTCCTCTCTCATTTACTATTTGGATGAAGCAGAGGCGTTTTCTGGGGGGGACAAAGCAGGAACAACTTCAATCAATAACCAGGAAGTTCTCCTATTTGTTTGGTATTTTTCAAAGTCCACTGAACTTTGCATATCCCATCTCGTGCAATCCTATGAGCTGGAAGGAGATCAATATGCCCACGGTCGCTGTGGCAGAGAAAGAACAGAGAACTCAGATGTTTGGGGGCCTCTTTTATGTAACAATCTTTCCCAGAAACACGATGAATGAGGAAATGAGAACCGAGATTAGACATCAAGTACCTCCCCTGTGCTCGGCATGGAACCAAGCACTCTATACCAATTATCTCCTACTCAGAGACAGAATAGGTAGGCAGGGAGCTGTGATGACCTTCCTCTGCCACATGGGGAAATTGAGGCTCTGGGAGGCTGCCATAGGCCACAGAAATAGTGGAGACAAAGCAGGGACCCAAATCCTATGCTCCTAACCATGCTGGCATGTGGCCCATGCATCGGAATCCCTGGAAGAACAATTCAGGCAGGTGAGCCAAGCTCCACCCCAGAAGGTCTGGCTCAGTGGCCCAAAGTGGGGTTTGCATTGCGCCTGGCCAGAAAGTTCCCAGTAGTGCTCCTACTGCTTGTGCAGGGGCCACAGTTGGAGAATCTCTGTCCCACCCCTGTCAGCCACCAGCTAATGTGAACATCCTGGTATAAAAGGAGGGAAACATGCCATGCAAACCATGGCTAGGGGAGGCTCCCTCCTGGGTACACAGGACACCCCATCTGTGGGGCTTAAATATCACCAGCCGTGCTTGGAGATGTGCTGTGCCAGCTGACATGAACATCCATGCTCTCTGAAAACTACCCGAATAGCCATCCCCCAGCACAGCCACCTCACTGCCGTCTGCACACAGAGCTGGACACATGGGGAGCTCTTCCGATCAAGCAGCCTGCGTAGCATGCACCCTGCTCGCACCCACCCATGTACCCCATGTGGCATACTGTGCCAATTGTACACACACAATCAAATCTTCTCAGAAAGACTCATCTGGAGGGAGAAGAGGAAACACAAATAGAAATTTAATGTTTTCTTCCTGTTGTTCTTTGAGCCACAGGACATGGAGTAGCATCAGTGCTCCTGTGTTAAGATCTGGAAGGTGTCAAGGGCTCCCTTTCTCCTGCAGGCCAACAGGCGGCACCTGAGATACTGCTGGGCTCCAGAGTTCAGGAAAAGCTATATTTTTCTATTGACTGAAAGACTCTAGAGGACATTACTGCCCCATACCCCAAGAATATCCCAAGCAGTGCCCAGCCAAGCCTGAGCAGGAGTTTTCAGGCAGAGCTTTGTGGGTGGGTCAGCTCTCCAAAAGGAAACAGAAGCATCAAGACACCCACAAAGACAGCAGCTAGAAAGCAAACTCTCTTCTACAGGCAGTGGGTCAGGAGTCAGAGAACAGACCCCAGGGATCAGCAGCCAGCAGGGGTCACTTTCTGAGTCATGGCCCATTGACCACCTCCCTGGACCATAGCACTCCTGCTTGTCAAGGGAGGCATAGAATGACCAGCTGTCCCAGCCTGCCCAGGACTGGGGAGCCATGGTCATCCTCAGGATGCCAGGCTTCCAGAGCTAAAACAAGGGTAGCTCCTGGAAAACTGGGACACTCAGTTACCCCAGGTGTGGCTCTGGGTGAATCTGAGTGTCAGCGCTAGGAGGCCTTGCTGTAAGCTGTCCTGTAACAGAGTGGCTGGGGGTTCCCTGAGGCCAGCATGGCTCTCAAGGGTGTTGCAATCCTATGGAGATATCAATGATAATGAAACAGCGAAAAAGTTAACATGTCAGTATCAGGTCAAAACAGAGTGGGAATGAGGGGTCACACAGACCTCAACAGCCAGGATGGATGTTCTGGGAGAAGCCAAGATGTTGGAGGTGTCTGACTGGGCACAAGCCAAGTGCTCCTGTTCTCCGTTCACCTGCACCCTCCTCCCACTGCTCTGGGCCACCAACTGGATGGGGCCATTTCTACCCCAATTGCCCAGGGCTGCACTAAAGACTGAATAAAGTACCACACACAGGATGCTTTGAACCCAAGCCTGAGAGCTCGGGTTACACACACGTCCATTGTTCTTGGCCTTCCTTGACCCTTCTCCCCTTGCCCCAAGCCTGCGACGGCTGCACAGGGCAGTGCTCTGCAGACAGTGGACTCTGCAGAGGCCCAAGCTGCTCTGGATATTTTTATCATTCGTGCCAGGTTGAGCGGGCTTGGTCCTCCTGTCTAACAATCAGCAGGTGCCAGCAAGGACATGTGGAAGGAACCAAGGAAGGCCAAGCCCCAGCTTTCTCCCAGCCCTAATCAAAACAATGAGGCACCTCCTCTCCAGCTGGAGCTCACTGCCCCTGGGCATGGAAGACACAGGCCTCCTTCCCTATCCCAGAAGTCCCTGGCTGGGGGTGCACTTCCGGCCACTTGGGGCTCCGGAAAATGAGCTTCCTGAGACAAGGCAGTGCCCAAGAATCCCTCTAGGAGAGATGTGAGCAGCACTACCAAACTCCTGGCAACCAAGCTGACGGGAGGGAGCCCTCTCCATAACCGGGTCTCGCCCAGATCCACACAGGACCTAACTGGTTATAACTGAATTCAAGTCAGCAAGACCTTCACACACCAGGGCCTGAAATTCTACCACGAGGCACTCACTTTTTTGAAACCAACATCTTTTCTTTGAGGTATATGTGCATGTATGTATGTATATACATTTAGGACATATGTATGCATCTTGGGTTACCAGCTGTGTTCCAGAACTGGGGATATGTGTGTGCTGTGCTCTGGAAACATAGCACGGATGTACATACACACATGAGCATATACATACATCATGTTATGGCTACATGCTCAGAGGTGGGGCTTAAGAAAGTGGGTTATGGGTGCTTGTACCTGGCTCGTTGCTAAGCAATGGAATCTGCTCAGAAGGGATCAGTGACTTTGTGACCTACAAAGGTTCACCTCCCTTTCTGATCCTCACTTAAGCCTCTGCTTTCTGGACTCCATGCCACTGTGGTGTGAACTCTTTGTCCTCTGCTGTGCCCCTCTGCCATGCAGTTTCCTCTTTGGCACTAGCTGACCAAGCATTGTCCCCATGAGCCAAAACAAAGCTCTTCAAGTTACAGGCATTGGGTGTTTTGTCCCAGGGATGAGCAAAGCAACTGAGGCGCACATGACGCAGGACACCGACATACATACACACACACACACACACACACACACACACACACACACGTACGCACACATAAACATTAGCCTCTGTGTCTTCAGAACTAGAATATAATCGAAAGAGGAAGACCAGTCCGGATGCTGGATTCCAAGGCAGCTGGATGACTCTGCCCGCAGGGGTCTCATGGGCCAAATGGGAGGACAAGCCACACAGAGGCGTAACCCAGAGAGAGCAAGAGAGCTACTGTCATGCCGACCTCAAAGGGCTTCACTTGAATGCCCCAGCAGAAATCACGAGATCAGGCATCTGTCACTTTTAGTGCACATGGTATTGCACTACAGATTCCTTGGGGGCCCTGTACTCTCCTTAGCTCCCCAGTATGGTACGTGGGACACAGAAGGCATTCTTATGAGGATGTCTTAAATGTGTTAACTAATGAACATTTTAATAAAAGCCTAACTGAAATGCAAGACATCTGGAGAGGGGCAATACCTTAAGCCAGTGGTTCTCAAGGTGCAGTCTTTGGCCCGCAGCAGACCTGGGAAGCTGCTGGAGATACTGGGCTTTGGTCCCTAGCCTGTGGAATGAGGAGGGTGAGGCCAGGCTGGTCCTGCGACTTAGCAAGGTCTCCTTCTGAGGCAGAAGCCCGTTCAGGTTTGAGAGTCAGGGACTTCAGCCTTCAACGTCAGATTCATTCTGTATTACACACAGCTCTCATGAATTCATTCAGCATGCACTCACTGAACGTGTACCCAGACAAGGGCAGGCAGCAACAGCCATGGGTGGTCAGGTGACCACTGCATGGCCAAGAGACGGTAGGCGGCATGGTGTGCTCCCCTAAGCAGTCCCCTAAATCATCTTTGAAGTGGTTCCGATCAATAGAAAAAAGGCTAGGCCACACCTTCCCCTTCAGGAATGGCTAGACATGAGCTCACCAGAGGAAGTTGCTGGGGGGTGGGGGGGGATGGTGTCCTGACCCTGGGAGTCACTCAGCTGCTGATGGCTTCAAAATCTGCTATTGGGCTGGTGAAGAAGTGGGGTGCAAAGGAGACAGGAGAAGGTGCAGCTGGGGGAGGGGCTGTGGTTGCCAGCAGGGGCCAGCCCCGCCCACCCTGTTGTCATCTCCCCTGCTCCAGGGCTAAGGAACAGCATGAGGACCTCACCTAGCCTGGAAGGCACTATGGCTAGCTAGGGGCACCTCTGCCACCCTGGCAGCCCCATCCAGTGGGAGTGAGAGGAAGCCAGCAGGGGTAAGAGGACACTCTGCCCTTCACTGGGCAGCAGAGTCCATGACGTTCGTAGGCCTGGCATTCCAGGGCCTGGGTCACCTGCTGACACTTCACTTGAACGGCTCTCCACGCAAACAGGAACAGCTCGCCACCCTCTCAACTTACAGACCCGTTAGCACCGTGCGGACGGCCAACCCCTCCTGTGAGCCAGGGCTGGGACACCTGCCCATTCCCCGGCAGTGCTTGCCCTCTTCACCCGTCCAACAGGAGACTGAGTAATGCGAGGACCTCAGGAAGGGCCCAAGGGAGCCAAGGCCTGTAGGGGTCTCAGGTTACCTTAGTTACTTCTTTCATTGCTGAGAAAAAAATACCTGACACCTACAGTCCAAAGGAGGAAAGGGTTATTTCAGCTCACAGTTTGTGCGCGGCTTTCGGTCCACAGTCAGCTGGCGCCAAGGTAGCAGAGCACGACAGAGAAGCATCACGGAGAAGCAGGTCGAGGTGTGAAAAGAAGGCAGCAAGCAGCAGCCACGGCCTGCCTTCGTGCTGTCCCTCCATATGCCATCCTCGCCCCACGACTATCGACCGGCGCCCCCATATCTCAGTAACACACACGTAATCTACATTCATGCGCTTGGACTTGAGAATAATCAAGAAATAAAGTTTTAGTCTATGTCGCAAATATCATCTAAGAGATACTTCAAGAAAAAGAGCAGCAAGAACAACAAGGAGGCTGGGGAGATAGCTCAGAGGAATATGCACTGGCCTGGCAAGCACAGGGTCCTGAGTTCAATCCCCGGTACTGTAGAATGTTGATGTCTGCCAGGGAGATAGCTCAGTGGAATAAGTGCTTGCCTGGCAAGTGCAAGATCCTGAGTTTGATACCTGGTACCACCAAAAAAAGAGAAAAAGTTGAAGTACAACAAGGAAATTACACCTTGCTTATCTTGTTGCATTTGCTAACTCTATTAACTGTATTCTATCAATCAGAAAGCCCAGAACTGGGAAAGCTGGCAGAATTTAGGACATCCCAAGAGACAAAAGCCTCAGAGATGATCACGACTAAGACCTCATTAATGTGATGAAAAGCTGATTTTCTTTGCACCATGAGTCAAACAATAGCCAGCTACCTTAGAAGAAGAGCTGGCTCTGCTCAGTGAACCCAACTTGGCACCCCAGCTCCATCTCAGAGGTGCTCTCTGACCCTGGCAGGTCAGTCCTCTCCTCCAGGCCTCCCCTCCCCTTCCCCTTCCCCTTCCCCTCCCCCTTCCTCTCCCTTTCC
>PVJA010023680.1:9388-32815 GCA_004027025.1 Myocastor coypus | reverse complement strand
TGCTTGGCCATTTTGCTTTTTGTGAAAGCCTGAGAGAATGTTTTTCTCTGAGTGACTCTCCTTAGACGCACTGCAGTCCCATAATCTCCTTGACCAGGAAATTTGGGACACCTCTGAGTTATAGGATATTACATCAGAGGTTCTCTTATATCCTGGGTCTTTATTGACCTTGAAGGGCTAGGGCCAAAATATTGCCTGTCCTTATAGCCCTTCTTTTTCTCCAATTGTTGGTCTGTTAACTTACATTCTCAACCCTCCAGCAGAAAAGCTTTGTGATTTTATTATTCTATAACATAGGTACTGGGCTTATCATCACTGGCTTTCTGAGTATCAAATTCCTTTGACTTAGCTTGTAAATGATATTTTCTGACTATTATTGATATTCAAATAACTTTCCATACAATGTGATATAAGCAGTTACACAATTTTGACACAGATATTTGGAAATTCAAGGAAATACCAAACGTTAGCCTGTCCGGAATATGGTTTTTGGCCCAGTCTCTTATTTTCCCGTACTATTCTTGAGAGAATGACAGTAACTGAGTTTACACCAGGAGCAGTACATGTCAAAAAGACAAGAGTGACATGTATTCCAAACATAATTTTAGCGTTACATTGTGTTATAATCAATATGCTGAACCTTTTGAAGGTTCTTGAGACCAATATCTGATTCATCCTGTAAGTACACATAATTGCAATTGTAATTCACAGACAAAGTGAAAGGATGGAAAAGTATATCTCATGTGACAGAAATGCAGAAAAATAGCAGAATTAACTATTCTATTTTCAGACAAAGTAAATTGCAAACGAAGATTGATTATGAGAGAAAAAGAAGGGCACAATACCCCTGCAAAAGGAACATTTCAAAAGAAGAGCTAACATTCATAAAGATATATGGAACAAATTCCAGTGCACCCAACTAAATACATAAATATTAACAAATATGAAAAATGAAATATACACTAGTACAGTTGTATTGGAAATTTCAAAACTCAACTATCACAAATGAACAAATCAACTGGACAAAAATTGAATGTTCAAATATTAGCACTGTACCAGACTTCTTGACTTTTTCTTTTTTTAAATGTATTGGTTATTGAAGGGTCTCACTACAAAGTTTGGACTCACAGTGATACTCCTGCTATCAGTATTCCCCACAGTCAGGTTACAGCCATGTGCCACTACAGTTGCACACTGGACATTCATTGCGCCCTGAGGGAGAGCGGTGGCTGTCGCAGCATGTGGTGCTGGGGATCAAACCACAATCCCTCTGCTTGCCAAAGCAAACTCATTAATCTGCTAAACTATCTTACCAAGCCTTGTGCCAAACAAATGTCTACAGAGAGTACCACCACACACAAGAAAAGTATACACATTCTCCTTTGTACAGGAGACATTCTGCAATATAGACCATATACTCACTGATAGCTGATAGAAAATGCTCAAGTAAAGGCAAAGAAGCTCAATTTGTACCATGCATATTATCATATCATAGAAAAATGAAACTGGAAATTACTGGCAAAAGAAACCAAAACAACTTCATAAACAATTAGGAATTTAAAAACAAAACAAAAAACCCTCTCGAACAACCAGTGTTTCACAGACAAAATTAAAGAAGAAATTTTTCTATCAGTATCGAGGTGAAAAGCTACAAGACAAGACACGGAGACCAGCAAGAGCATCAGCCATGTAGTAGTACTCCCAGTGAGGGTGACCATGAATGGGAGATGAGAATAAAAGCATGAAATTGCCAGAAACAACAGTAATTGTCCAAGTCAAAAGGTGGTAATTTAGGTGATCCAGTATTGTGCTTGGCAACAAGATCACAGCGAATAGAAGCAAGTAGGTGGGACTTATTTTTCCTCTCCTTTTTTCTCTCTCTCATTTTTTCCTATTTTTTATGTTTTATAAAACCTGGGAAGAAATCTGGCCTCAGAAAACTAATCCCATTCCCCAAACCCAAAGATCAAATTCAAATAATCATTTGTTTGCTTCTATGTACTTTGCTTCTGCTTTACTTTTTAGTTTCTCAAAACTTTCGTGATCATTTATCCTCCAGGCTCGTATCTACTTTCTTATCAGTTGTCTTTGTTTTATTCACTATCTGTCATAAATTTCCCCACTGTAGGTTAAAACCACAATACTAAGGAATACTATTTAGAATACAAGCTTATAATTTCTAATCAGATCTGTAATATAATTTTAGATTTTACCTGGTGTAAAATTAATAGTTTCCAGAATTTGTCAGGGCATAAAGTGAAATAGACACTCTCATTATTACTAATTATGCTATTACACCTAGAATGTCATTTTTATTTTTGACCAATTCTTATTTATGTGACAATATTGGGAAGTTCTGGAATAATAATGTCACCACATACCAGTAGCAAAGGATTAGAAGCTGAGTCAAACAGATACTAACATCTCATTCTTGCTCAGTATTTTTTTTTTTCAGTACCAGAGATCAAACTCAGGATATTGCACTTGCCATGCAGGTGCTGACGGTGCTAAGCTATATTCTTAATCAATTTGAAATGTAGGTTCTTGAGACAGTAACAAAGCAAAAACTTCATACCAACAGAAGGCTAAAAAGGAAGCCTTACCTAGAGAGGCCATAGTGATATAACTTTGTACTACAAAAACTTACAAGGATTGACACAGAAAACAACAACAGAAAAATAAATTATATTCTACAATTAAATGATAATGCAATCGCAATATACTGGAACTTAGGGTACAAAATGAAAGCAGTCCTAACAGAAAATGTATAACAATGAATATCAAAATCAGAAAAACAAAGCCAGTGTAAATAAACATCTTAATGGTCAACCTCAAACTTTAAGAAAAAGAAGAGCATGCCAAGCCCAAATCTAGTATGAGGGAGGAAATTATAAAGCCAGAGCAGGTCAGGGAGGTAGCTCAGTGATTTAACTGCCAAGGTCCTGTGTTCAATTCGTCATACCAAATAATAAATGAAGAAAAAAAAAAAAAAGAGCTGCAATTAATGCATTAGAGCCTAAGAAACCAATACAAAGATTCAAGGAGTTGGAGAGTTGGTTCTTTGAAAGCTGAAATGCAATTAAAAAACCTTTAGTCAACTTTATCAAAAAAGGAAAGAAAAGACTCAAATTCGTGCATTTAAGAATGAAAAGAGCGATATTACAGCCTATCTTCCAGAAATCCAGAGAATCATCTATATTTCCTGCAACAATTTTTCTTATAACGAGATGGAAAACACAGAAGAAATAGACAGATTCCTAAATACATATGAACTATCAAAGCTGAAACAAGAAAATATAAAAATAAGACTTCAATTGGTATCAATCAATGAAATTTAAGATATAATTAAAAACATAGCATCAAATAAAACCCAGACTCTGATGGATTCACTACAAAAATTAATGTACTAAATCTACCACATCGCTCTTCTCTCTATTTTTACATATGTTATTGTACTTTTATCATTTATTTATTTATTTATTTATTTATTTATATCTTAGGGAAGGGTATATATACATGGTGTTCAAGGTCTCACTACTAGATCAGACTTGTAGTGATCCCCCTTATTACAGCCTACCAAGAGCTGGGATTACCTTTTTTTGTTCAGGATTCATCATCTATTTATTGGTGTCTGGGTGTGGTAGCCCACACCTATAATCCTGGAACTTGGGAGACTGAGGAAGGGGAATTACCATGAGTTTATAGCCAGTGTGCAATGTATAATGAGTTCAAGGCCAGTCTAAACTACACAGTGAGGCCATGTTTAAAAAATTATTATTCCACTTGAATTCTATTATTGATTGATAATTACAGTTCCTTAAAATTTACTCAATGGATTACCTTGGCTTTATACTACACATCTTTAACAAATCAGCCTAACGTTTTCAAGACTATTATACCGTATCATGGGTATTGGAATGAAATTTATGTGATATACTTCTAAGTCCTTCCTTTCTTTACCATACAGTGCACTTAATTCTCCCTTATTTACCATAATATACTTTGAATTTCCTCCTATTATATTTAGCACTATTTATTGTATTTCATATTATTTTGCATGTTAAAAAGACATCACTTTCTATTGCTTTTTCTGTAGACAATGTAGAACACTAAAATGAGAAAAAAAATTAGCTTAATATTTAAACTTATGTGTTACTTTAGGCTTTCTTCATTTCTTGTTATATTTTTGAATATTTTTCTGTTAATATATTATTTTTGCTTGAAGAACCAAGTAAACCAAGCAGAAAAAATCATAATGCCTAATTTTGAAATGAATAAAAATACATTGAACGGAGCCAAGGGATTTTACATTACTTACATCACATCTTTCTCAACTACAGGGAACACACTGAGGAGAGAGACAACTTATGCTTAGAACAAAGACCAAACATATTGCCTTGGTTTCCTGACTAGGCTTATCACAGTAAATCTCTGCAACAGGATATTTTCCATAGCTTATCAAGGGTCCAATGCAATCAAATTTAACCTTCTGTTCCACCCAGGAATCAGGCAGAAATCCATAACCACAGAAAAGTAGGCACAATTTTTGACATGTATTATGAGCAACTGATTATTGGTAACTTGAATTGTAGTGGTACCACACTGGCGACAAGTTTCAAGTGCTCTTCATTACTATAATAGCTTTAGGGTCTGTACTATTCCAATTATGGAAGTTTTGCCATAGAGTATTATTATACAAATACATTTAATCATTATCCAGGCAGTGCCATGAATTTTTTCCTTCATTACTGAATAACATGGGATCAAAATATGCAGTGAATGCTTAAACTTGTTAACAAATTACTGTAGTAAAAGAGACATTGCTATTAGTGAACCTCAAAACATTTACCCCTACTTCAAATAAATTTTTGTGTCACTATTGCCACATTCTGAAGCAATTCTCAAGAACTTATTTCAGGTCAGTACATTTTATGATTTAAATCTATATTGAATTCTGCTGTTGAATACCATCATCTGATAAAAGGAGGCTTATAGAACATTTTCTTGTGTCCATTCACCTCATTTCTTGGTTCTGACATCAGAAAAATTGTGGATTGTCCACTAAATCAAAATTACGATGGATAATAAAGTTTTGAATTGATTGAGGAAGTTATGGCAGTTACGACAGTGTAAAAAACACTTACAAAATAAGACCTGCTTCAGAAAGTGATAAAAATGATGGGAATAATGTGATTCATTTAATGGGGAATATTTTCATAGAGATCACCAGTAATATATATTTCACTGTAGTATTTTTAATTTAAGCATTTTCTGTTTTATTATAATTAATATTTATACTATATAACTTTATTGACATCATTTAATATTTGTTTTACATATTTAGCTATTCTACTTTTGAGAGCATATATATTTATTTTTTTATATCTTCATCTTGAATTGATCATTTTTTTCACTGAACAATGTACTTCCATGTCATTTTCACATATTTTGCATAAAATCTAATTATTTTGATGTGTTTTCCCACTACTCTCACTGTTTTCTATTTATGTATAACAGCTTTTTTCTCCTTTTTCATTATATAGATTTACATTATGTTATATCAACTAGATATTATATCTTCCAACATCATCAGTCTTAAATAAACAAATGTTTATCCCATCTTTCCATAAAGACACCTTTCTTTAGATTTTTGTGTTATTTTGCTGTCATTTTAACCTACTTATCTAAGGGTTTCAAAATTTTTTTAACTTGCAGGAAATCTTAGATTTTTCTCTTTTTGTATGCATTTCTTTTTAAATGTAAGTTGAAGCAGACAGTAATATGATATATCATTTAATAAAAAAGCAAACAGGCAAAAATATTAAGGTTTCCAAGTATTTATATATTTAGAATAATTTTTTTTGAGGCAGGGTCTCGCTATGCAGTTCAGGCTGGCCTTGAGCTCACTTTGGTAGCCCAGGCTGGTCTTGAACTAGCACCAATCCTCCTGCCTCAGCCTCCGGAGTGCTGGGATTACAGGCGTGTGCCACCACGCCCGGCTATTTAGAATATTTTTAAAGTTTAGGTCCAATTAATTTTAAAGTAGGGTGCTGAACTTGGGTCAATATAGCATTTAGTATTTTTATTGAAAATAACAATAATTGTGGTGAGATGTCTCTGTATACATCCTACACGAGAGAGACAGAGAGAGAGAGAGGGAGACAGAGAGAGAGAGAGAGAGAGAGAGAGAGAGAGAGAGAGAGTGAGAGAGAGAGAGAGATTGAGGGAGTATATTTTGGTCATTTTTAGAGATTTTTTTGGAATAGAATACTCTATGTACAGTACATTTGGAATTACTCTCAGTCTTCAAAACCAATTTCTCCTGCTATAGATTATTTCTAGTGCAAGAATTTTTGCCATGAGAATTTCATGTTTTTAGGTTAACAACTTTACTCACCAATAACATTTTTCCAGTGGGACAACTAAAGTCAGTTTACTGATAAATTGCAATACAGTCCAAGGGAAAATTTCAGATGCAAGTGCTACAACTCTGAGAAAGTAAATTCTGAGTGTAATTGTTAGCTCAAAGGGTAAGAGAAATAAAATTGTTAAAACGTTTGAATGACTACATCTGTCCTTGAAGAAACTTTTTCTACGTTTTCTCTCTATTAAATTATGTTTGTCCATAATTTAATAATTACTCAGAGTGCTTTCATTGTCTTCCAATGCCCAATCCTTATCTACTAAAGTATTTTTCCATACTATACATAGTAGGTGCTCAAACATATTTTGTCTTATTTCCCACGAATGAAAGTGAATGAATTTACATCGACTAGCGGGAAATATCTAACTCTGATTCTAAGCTCTCTGGAGTAAAGAAATGTAGATAATTTATTTTGTAAATCTTTTGAGGTTAAACCAAAATCTTACTCAGGATCATAATATTTTTCTATGTAATATTTATTCCTCAGAATTAGATTATTGCAATTTCATCAAAGTCATTTATACGTACTAATAATTTTAGACATTTATATTCTAGTAGGGTTAGTAATTTATAATTCAACATAGATGAGTTTAGTAAATTATAATGATTATAGAAAGGTTTTGTAAGAATGAAAGTCTGACTTTATCTTTTCCTAAACTAAGCCTATGTGCAATGCCTTTTCTTTATTTTGCATTAAACTTTCTATTTATATTTATATTACTATCTGAATAAACATAAACATAAATGGAAATGAAAGATATTTCTCTTGTTTATAAACAATATCACAAAGATTACATATGAAAAGTAATAAAGAAACTCTACTAAATGTCCCTGAGTCATTTTGAAATGTATATTGTTATCTATGTATCAATTTTCGTGATCATAAAATGGTAAGTTATAAGTTTTAACTCATACTATTTCATAAAGTCATGGTATAGTCCCTGTCTTAGTTACTTTTCAATCGTTGCTGAGACAAATACTAGACACTCAAAATTAAGGAAGGAAAGGTTTATTTAGCTCACAGTTACTTGAGGTTTCAGTCCATATTTGGCTGGCCCAAGGCTGAGAGGAACAGAGCAGAGAGAATGCAGTTCATGGCAGCGGAACAGCAACAAAATGGTGTCAGAGGCAACCAATCAATCAGGGGCAGCATTGCAGCAGCAACAGCTCTAGTCTGTCTCTCTGTCTCTCTTTATATTCCTATCAGGCTCTCCGCCTTAGGATATCTGCCCTCGACCACACCCATAGTCTCAGACTTACTCAGACCGATAATCCCATCAATACTAAAACCCATAACCGTAGAGATCATGGATCAAGTCCCAAACTCTAGAAGTTCCCGACCAATGACTACATGAGGCTTTACAGGGACAACTAGACATAAACCATAACAATCCCATTAAACATCCATCCCCATTACTATAGTCACATGATATTAGATGCAGAGAAATTTTTTGAACAAGGCATTAGGAAACCAGACAAGCCACATACTAATGCATAAAGCATTCACAGCTTTTACAGGTTATCTTTAGTCAGATTCTGGCTTTAGATGCTTGACTAGATAAGCAATAATTTGCTTGTACATAAAAACACTCATTTCCCCCCTACTTGTTATTATTGTTTTTATTATTATTTTCATTTATGTATTTGGTACAGGATCTGTTATGGTTTGTGTCTAGGTTTCTCCCCAAAGCCTCATGCAGTCATGGAGCAGCTATTCACTTGGAGTTTGTGATTGATTATTGTGGATGTGGTTGCTGCACCTCCCCTAGGGAAGGTCATTCGCATTTCAATGTAAGGAAGGAAGAGAATTTAGCTACTTGAGCTGCTGCTTCTCCTCCCTGCTCTTGTTCTCTTGTCTTAGCTACTGCCATGAAAGGTTGCCCTCTGCCATGTGCCACTTTGCCTTAGAGTCAACTGAATATGAATAGAAACTTCCAGTAACTGTGAACTAAATAAACTTTTCCTTCCCCAATTTGAATGTCAGGTATTTGGCCCAGCAATGAAAGACGAGTAATTAAGACAGGGTCTCCCTATGCATCTTAGATTCCTAGTGATCTTCTTGTTTTCATACTGATCCTCCTGCTGTCACAATCTCCAGTGCTGGGATTATAGGCCTTTGCCTCCACACCCAGGCTAGGTTGCCCACTCAGCCCCTAACTGGGGTCGGGGCTGGCACAGCATATATAAGGAACCAGGGATCAAATGTCTTCTCCCTATTTGTGATTGCCATTTTATTGCTTGTTTAGTCTTTGGTCACAGGATCTAAGTTTTTAGGGGTAGGAGGATCAGCTTGCCTTGGAGGGCTTGTGGTGCAAGGTGTGAACTGCAGTCTCTGTGCTTGCTAGTTTTGCGTAAGTACTTGCCTTAGATGGCTCAGCAACCTTGCTGGAACACAGGAGCTTTCTTGGGCTAAGTATTGAAAATTTTCAATAGGCCAAAGGAAAGTAAATAAGTAAATATTGATCATAAGGGAGGAGAAGGAGGTAGAAGAGGGAGGAGGATAAAAAGTGAAAGTTAAGAAAGAAAATATAGGACAGCTATGGGAGTAGATGTAAAAATGTAGAAATAGAATTCAAAGGGAAGAACAAATGATTAGAGAGAGTATTTGAACTTCTCCCTACTTTGGATTTATTGCTATCTGCAACAGTATTAGCATCTGTGTTTTCTGAGGGACTATGCTGAATGCAATGACACATAATATATTAACTATTGTTATTTTCTTATTTTGTTATGAAATATTTACATAAACAAAAGTAGGGGTACAGTAGCATTTAAATTTTCAGAATTGTATTACGTTGAGTTTAGAGAGTCTTTTAACAAATCTGCCTTATGGGCCTGTTTATTTGTGATGTGAGATTTCTACGAAAGTTAGGATTAATTTTTTTATTATAACTTTTTTATTTTGAAGTTTACAAGCGAATGGAAGGAAAACAAAAACAAGTACAGAAACAGGGTAACATACTGTTATATATTAGATTTTCAAAGCAAGAATAGCTGATAAACAATGAATGATGCATTATCTACTTTTATCTGTTGTTCAGATTTATATATTATATATATATACATACATATATATGTATATATACATATATATGTATATATACATATATACATATATATGTATATATACATATATACGTATATATGTATATATACGTATATATATACATATATATATATATGTATATATATACTTACTTTGAAGAGTAAAAGCAAGAGAAAGACAAACAAAAGCAAAGACAGAAGCATATCTGTCCAACAGTGATTTCTATATTATCTATTTTCATTGTCAAACCTGTTGCTCAGGGATTGGGGAGATAGATCAGTAGACTAAGTACTTGTCTTTCATTTTCTTTTATTACCTCTGAAATTCATTTTAATGTGTAAAAAGATAAAATATCAATGACACAATTTCAAACAGGTTAGTCGGATATTTACGATAATTAATACATTGTGTATTGTTGTCTTCATAGTACTTATTCAGAGGACAGGATACAGACATGATATCTTATCTAACCAATATGAGTACAAACCTTTCATCTCAATTAAGTCAAGAGAAATTAGCTGTATATCTATTCTCAGCATCTTGTTTATACATATAAGGGTATATGTTGGAAGCCAAAAATTATCATTAACTAATTAATGGCTTCTGTCCATCTAAGCTGTGCTCAATGATACTTTTAAACTTGTTCTTACCTTTGATAAGTTGAATGAAGAATACATTGTAGTTCTTTGGAATTCCTCATTTTATGCATAAAATACTGAAAAGAAGAAGTTGAACCTAAAAATAATGTGATCAAATTTTGAACAAGGCCGAAAAGCTAACTGGGCAGTTATTACATTGACTGCAACTAGGCTCACACACTGAAGTAAGCAAAGATGAAACAGGAAAGTTCAAATAATTGCTTCAGGCTAGTATCCTGGGTAAATCTCATTAAGAATGTCCATTAACACCAGGATGAAAGCTGTTTCTTCTTTTAAATATACAGATAAATCACCAGCCAGGTGTATTTTGATTCCAATTTAATTTCTTTCTGAGTGGATTTGTGAATTTACCTAGAAGAAAAATACTGTGAGGTGGTAGATAAAACGGTGCTGACTGTAGCATCTGTTAAGTGCCTCAGTATAAGAAAAATTGAGGAAAATTGAAAACTGGAAGAACAAGTGTGCAGTCTGAGTTCCTTTCCCTAAATGTCCATTATCTTTCCCTTGAGCCAAATTTGGTCAGTCTCTTTTTGTGGTAAACTCATATATTAGCAATTTCAGAAGTCAATAATTTTCATGTAATTTTTGTTTGTTCAAGATACTTAGACATTTTTATTTTGTTTAAAGAAACTAAATAATTTTTAAATAGTAAATAAGAGGCTTAGAGTACATGTAAATCTGTGTGTCCACAATGATGACATAGAATTATTAAAAATTTGAGGTGAGTCTGGAATACATCGATGAAGTCTGTATTGAACTACATAGCAAGATCCTGTCCAAAAAATTAAAAAAGAAATGAAAACAAGATGAATATTTTTCTCTACTTTAGAAACATCTTTCAACATTATACCTTGACGTTCATTAGATAAGTTAAACATGACAAATGGCATATAATATACTTAACTTTTTGCTCAACATTTCACTACTCCAATGAATATTTCTTATACAGGATATAATCAAACAAAGTGAATTTGGGCCAGTTCAAGACTTATGCTAAGAATTTTTTTTTAGTCTAATGAAGATAACACAACAGATATAACATTTAATTAAAGTTTAAATTTGAGAATAATATATAATAAGAGCAGAGATCACAGCCTTTTAAAATCTTGATCGTAGAACAATGATTTATACACTTAGCCCATTATTTATACTTGAATGATTTACCTAGTTGACATTTTATGAATCAAAATAAATCATGAAAATATTAGAAAAAATTCAGAAAAGAATCATAAAAGATATTTCAGTGTAGAGTGTTTGACTATGTAAAAGCTTAAAGGTCAAATATAGCTTAATTTGCAAAATAATGATATAGAAAAAGAGCTGTTATGTGTAGTTTTATATTTTGAAATACTTAGGCCATTGTATCTAGATATTGAGTTGAACACTGTTCTGGATGTTTCTGTGAAAGAATAATTTATGTGGTATTAACATTAAAATTGTGGTATTAACATCAAAATTGTGGAAGTGTGTACAGCCATTTAACCTTCATAATGTATACTAATTCAGACTGTATTGCAAATATAAATAGTACGTTTAATGCAATGGGTGGGCCTAATCTCATTAAGTTGAAAGTCTTAAAATATGTTCAAATTTCTACAAGAAACATGAAATTTTACTTCCAGGCTCTGATTTGAACTGAAGCACCAGCTCTTACCTGGGTTTTCAGTCTGCTGGTTAATCTTACAGAATTTGGGCTAGCCTTCATAATTGTATGAGACAATTTCTTAAAATCTGTTACCTCTCTTATATGAATATATATGCAAATATAAACATAATAATGATATATTTATAATCATATTCAGGGTGTGATTTAATTTGTTTCATGTTTTGAAGGAATATATTCTATGATTGACAGGCTCCAAGGCAAGAACATTATGGGAAAAGGGAATGATGGAGTAAAGTGGTTCAATTCATGGTGGTGTGGAAGCAAATAAGCAATGTTTCCCGAGTGAAAGGGATTAAAACAATTTGCATGACAGAAATGTGCTTCACTAATCCCTTGGGCAGCACTCAAGCTAATCATTTGAGGTAATTAAGTGTATCTGTCACAATGAATCTCTTACTAATAGTATAGGAAATAACTACAGGCTATAGCTTTTGTGCATTGGATGTAGAAAAATACTTATGATAGCAAAAGATGATATAATTCTGTTTAATAGTTATATGTAAAATTGTATCTGCTTTGTGCCATAATAAATTTGTCATATAAATGCGTAACCATGTTTGGGAAACTAGCTTAATCCTATAATTATAGTAATATGATAATGCGACCATTATCATATTATGTGAAACTGTGTGTTAGTAAATACATCCAGTTAATTTTAAAAGCCAACTACATGGCTTGATTTTCATATAGAGCAACGACCCCTTTTTCTCTCCCTTATATTGTTTATATTAAACTTTTGTGGTCATCTATGGCTAAGGAACAGTGATCAACTAATGTATCAACTCATTAAACAAATAAAATTTAATTGTCATTTCACAAAATACTTTCAATACTGCAGGTGAGAGTATGAATTAATCTTATTTATTCACACAACCAGATTGACAGACTCATGGAGTGGTCATTGAAATACGGAATGTCATAAACATTTAGTTTGTTAATTCATTATTATCCAGTTAAATGTGGTCTTAAGAGATGAAACCCAATTGAAAGTACATCAATGAATGTATGCATTTAAGGGTTATATCTCTTACTTGTATTCTTCTCCTGTGTAGTGCATCAGGGCTACTACAAAATGAGCATCTTGCCCAGGAAGGCACTTACACTTTGCTGTTCTTGGTGTAGAGTCAACCAACCAGAGCATAGCCCAAATGCTATGAGACAGTGATTCAAATTAAACTATTCTTCCTTTGGATTGCATGTGTTGTGTATTTTGGAGCATACAAAAGGAAAGCTGACAAAATTAAAAACAAAACGATAACATAAGACCTAGTAGCAGAAAAATTGAATCACTGTTGTAACTATACCTAACCTTGTGGAACAAAAGTCTGTCCCTCATCATTAAAAAAGGTGCCAAATATGTTCACTGAGGGGTTAGCCACTTTAACAAATGGCACTATGGAAACTGGCTTTCTACATACTGGATTAAAAATAGATCCATGTCTATCACCATGCACTAAACTAAACCAAAGTGGATCAAATATTTAAGTATAAATACAGAAACACTAAATGTACTGGAAGAGAAAGAAGGTCAAAATCTTGAAGACTTTTGGGTAGGTAGAGTTACAAACAAAAAAAAATGTGACTATATGGGAGATACTTCAAAGAATTAACAACTGGGACTTAATGTTTTAGAAAAGTTTGTGTACATCAAAGGAAGTCACCAACAGAATAAAGTGAAAACTCACAAATTTAGAAAAAAATGTAGGATTCTGTCTCTTAGGCAAAGGATTTTATCTAGAACACAGAAAGAACTAAAATATATCTGACCCTCACAAAGTTCAAAGACACAAACAAAAAATGGGAATCAGATGAATATGCACTTCTCAGAAGAAGTACAAATGCCAAAAAATATGAAAAAATTTTCAACATCATTCATCATTTAAAAATGCAAATTAAAACAATGCTGACATTCCATCTGATGCAAGAAGACATGTGCATCATGAAAAAAATCAAACAATAACAACTGCTACTGTGTCTTTGGGGAAAAAAGGAACCCTGCTTCAATGTTGGCGGGAATGTAGACTGGTACAACAATTATGGAAATCAGTGTAGAGTTGATTCAAATAGCTAGGAGTGAAAGTCCCATTCAACACAGCTATTCCCCTCCTGAGTATTTTCCCAGGAGAACTGAGAGCATCATAGCACAGTGATACATGTTTAACCGTCTTCGTAGCTGAATAATATGTCATAGTTAAAAGTTGGAAATAACCCAAATGACTCTGAATTTAGGAATAAATAGAAAGCATGTGGCATTTTTACACAAAGAAGTAGTATTGAACTGTAAAATTATAAACTTGAGGATTTTCTATGTTAATAGATGCAGAGTCCACAATGTTAAGGGAAATAAATCAGATTTGCATTTTTGAACATTGTATTTTCTTCCTGATGTAGGAACCTGAAAATGTAAATAAAATCTGAAAGTTACAATAGATAACTGTGAAAAGGAAAAAAAAAATTGTTCAGGGCCAGTGATATATCGCAGCAGCATAAGTGCCTGTCTGTCAAATGCAAAGTCCGGAGTTCAGTCCCAACACCAAAATATAAAAGAAGGATCTTAAGTCAGAAATTGTTGAAAGTGAGGGAATAACTTGAATGAGGGAAAGGAGAAGAGAAAGAAATGCAAAACATATAGAATAATTTGTAAAATTTTACTGCTAATTTGCTGCTAGACTATTGAAAGGAACACTCAATGCTTATTTTATCCTTTTATATTTCTCATATTTTTTTTTTGGTGGGACCAGGCTTTGAACTCATGACTTTGCACTTGCCAGGCAGGCACTTGTGCCATGGATCTATCTCCCCAGCCCCTATTTCTCATAATTTTTAAAACAAATTTTGCATACTTTATTAGTTGGTCATCTGAACAACTAACTTGAAGATAACTATTCAATATAACAATGATTACTGAATTTCTACTATTTATTTAGTGAAATTCTGATACTTTTCTATATTTTTACTGATTTTTTTTTCTCTTTAAAATAAAAATGAATTTTGGTCTCTAAATGTTAGTTGTTAAACTTCCAGAAGAAAAACTTAATGATATTATGACCATTAGCAGAGGCAGGTGTGCGTAACATCACTATCTGGCTAAATACCAAGCACCTTTGATGTAACATGGAAATGCTATTTTCAAACATTCAATAGGTATTCTAAACTTTAAAATCTACAGAATATGAAAAAATCCAATACATATTTTTACATAGAAATTTAGAAATCAAACTATATACAACATAGCAGCATGACAATCCTGACTTATTTTTCTTTCTTGTTTACATTTCTTTATTACCTTTAAAAATGAACATTTTTTGCAGTCAAAATGATATTTACCAAGTAAACAGTAATCCCTTTAACAAAGATGACGAAGATAGGGTCTCAGAAGCTCAGCATTTTACATATCATTGATTATTTTTCTTTTTGTCTTTTTGAGACAGGGTCTCATCTGTCTCAGGCTGGCCTGAAGCTCACTTTTATAGCCTAGGCTGGTCTCAAACTCACACCGATCCTCCTGCCTGAGCCTCCCAAGTGCTGCGATTACAGGTATGTACCACCAAACCTGATTGACATATCATTGAGTTGATATCTAATGTTTTGGGCAGTTGTTAGTGGAAGGATCTGGAAGGTAATGTTTCATAGATCTATTAGCAGAGATCTATTAAATATGGGGTTTAATCCCTTTTAAAAAATCTTCCATGCATAGGGAGCTGGGGAGATGGCTCCGAGGCACAAGTGCCTGCTGGGCAAGTGCAAGGTCGTGAGTTTGAACCCCAGTCCCACAAAAAAAAAAAAAAATCTTCCATGTCTATTGAGTATTGCTTCAAAATAAACTCACGCTTTATGTGTCACCAAACCTAGTATTATTTTGGGCACATGAATTACAAGAAATAGGGAGATCACCAAGTACTTTCCAGTTTGCAAGTAGGAACAGTGCCTGAGTAACTACTGATACATCTGAATGAGCATCTATTAAAAGTTTAAGAGGCTTTATCCTTATATTGGAAGTTAACATGTATTCCCTTAGACTGAGAGGTAAAGACACATGACCGCCTCAGTCTAAAAGTTCCTCCTGACTCCCTGATGAACACTTTCCTTTCCTGTCTAAAAGCTTTGACATTATTTGCTTTAAATACCACTTTTCTGTTTGGATCTAGGAAAGTATGACCTTTATGTTTCCCGACTGGCCTTCATTCCCGTAGGCTGCTAGTATCACCATTTTCTGTTTGCATCTATAATTCCATTCTGTATCTTTTCTACTGTGAAATACCTCAACTGAGATCAATTAATTTGTGAAAACTCTTTTAACTTCTGAAGCTGTGTCAGTTATCTAGGGCTCACTGAACAAGGTCTAACTTTTTGGTTTTAAGGCCTCCTGTAGGCAGCCCTACTCAAGGAATGTAAGGCCAACTTCTCCTGTAGTGGTTTTCCTGACATATGTTTTGACGGATAGAGGCAGCATCTTTGAGAGTAATCAGCACTGCCCAAGGAACTTGAAGATAGCTTCCATTGTAATGAAGCAGGAACACCCAATGAACTCAGTTCACCTGGGCTGTATGAGCTGGACAGTTAAAGCCTTATTATGTCTCTATAGACAAAATCTGGTGAATCCCAGTAAAAGAGATCTAAATGTAATCAAGTATATTCATATTCACTATAGGTTTTATCTGTATGATTACTTGGGTCTTGGTATCTTTCAGGCGATGCCAGTTTTTTAAGGGATTAGAACATGTGTAATCAAAGCATGGGCATTTGAACTAATAGGTAAATTTATAAAATTTTTAAAGGAATAGCAATTGTAACTCAACTAGTTTTTAATTCCCTTTTTCATGAAGTATGATAGTTTGGTATAAGTCCCTCTAACTTATAATTATCTCTAAATTTTGAGAACTTATGACAGCCAGATTAATAGCCTATTTTTACTGTCAATGCTTTTAAGCAATCTGTGTACAGTATGGCATATTTTCTTAGTTACACCTTGGGAGAACAGTGACATCAGCATGCTATTTTTACTCGTACAAAACTTTTCTATAGTAGTAGAGAAACACTTTTGCCTTTTAATTTAAAAACAGCCATAAATATTGATTAAAATCATAATATTTTCTGAATTTTGTGTCACAAATACAAGACCTGGATCTATCTGTAGGCCACTTTTTAATATTTAGTTAGTTAGTTAGTTAGTTAGTTAATTAGTTAGTTATGTTATACCTGGCTTAGCCTGCCCTGGTCATAGAGCTGGTGCAGCACTGGGTGTTGGGGATCAAACTGCAGTTCCAGTAGTTGCATGAGATACCTAATCAGGTGCTTTGGACCACTGAAATATCTTGTCAGCCATTTTTCCTACTTCAATGTTGTTCTTTATTTTCATCTTTTATTACTTTTCAGTAGAAATAACAATGAGATAGTTTTACAATGTTTTAGCAGGACTGTCACAATAATTAATATATGGCATTCGTTGTCTTAGGAATAGTTGTTCTGAGTACAAGATGCAGACATAAATATTTTCTCTTCTTGACCTAACAGATAGCAGTTGTATAAATAGTCCAATATTCCATAATAATAGTGGGTTATTGGCAGAAATAACAATGCTGGAAGTCATTGATTTGAGCCATTTACAGCTCAGCATACTACTCTGGCTTTAATTTATATGCCTCATGATTAAACATTTCTACTTGGTGGTTATGGCCAAATTAAAACAAGAACCATAAGGGAAAAAGTACATGTAACTTTTGTATCTGACAAGTTAGTCAAATACCATCAGAATTAACCTTGAAACCATGTGCAGAGTTTCGTAGAACCTTTGTCAGTGTGAGCCATCTGGATGAGTCATGGCCATTGATTGAACAGTTTATTCTCTGTGAAAGTCTGAGAGAATATTTTCACTCTAGGTGACTCGCCCTAGGCACACTATACATGGTTGATCTCTTTCCTCTGTGGCCCAATAATCTCCTTCAAAAGCAAACCTGGACACCCCTGAATTATAGGATGTTACAGTACAGGTTCTGTTATGTCCTGAGTCTTCACTGACCTTGAAGGACTAAGTCTGAAATCGTGACTATCCTTGTAGTGTTTTTTTCCTCTAATTTTTTGATCTGCAAAGTTAATTTCTTAACTCTACAGAAGAGAAGGTTAGTGATTTTGTTACTCTATAATATAGGTACTTGAGACTAACATCACTCTCTTTCCAAATAATAAATGCCTTAGATTTAACTTGAAACTGGTATTTTCCATCAATTTTTGATACCCAATATATCCCTGTAGAATGTGATTTATAAAAACTGTTACACTTTTTTTAAACAGAAATTTAGAAGTGTAAGCATATACAAAAGTGTAGCAGGTCAATCTAATAGCATTTTCCTTGTCTATTACACTTAATCAAACTTTTTTTTATCTTCTTTTAAAACAAACATTTCCTTAATAGAGAGTATATCAATAATTAACATTACATTAGCACGCATCTAAAAGATCAGAATCATAAGCATTCTACGCTTGGTTTTAGTTTTATACCTTGATACTCTGGATGTCAAAAACCTGTTGGAGATTCTTAGTTCCACTGTCTAATTCATCTCGCGTGTATAAGTGAGTGGTTTTCCTCCTGCCATGTTTCCTAACTTTTGTGCTTGCCATCTCTGTTATTTAATACTTAATTTCTTGATTTCCATTCAGCTGTGTTATGCTTTTCCATTTTTTTCTTCGTTTAGGTTCTTACACTAGTGAGACTATACAATATTTACACATGTATGCCACATTTATTGCACTTACATCTTCAAGATAAATCCACTTATATATGAAGTCTTAGAGGTTAGCATTCTTTATAGATGAGTAATAGTCTTTTATTATAAAAACAACACATCTTTTTCAACCATTTTTCAGCTGACAGGCATTTTGATTGTTTCCAAGATTTTTTTTCTTTTTTGAAAGTTTCTCATACTAGGAGAATATATCATACCATGAAGTATAAGTAGATTGTAAGTCAGAGATACAGTATGTATCATAAAACAAAAGGTATAATTAAATAACAGGAAAATTAATTAAATATTAATTAAAATTAAATGAGATATTCTAAAACAATATTCCAAAATTGAAATCAAATCATGATACCAACTTAGAGTCCAGAATGTTGTGTATCATATGTATGAAACTGTAATCTATTCAGAGTACTCGCATAGAATTTGAATAGGTTAATATATACAAAGATAATAACTAAGAAAAAGTTTCAATGGTAGTAAAGAATTGCTAAGAATAAAACGTAGCATAGATACTCTAATGGCAAACATATCACCAGCACTTATAAGATTTTCGTGATAGGATATCACACAAAGTTCTAGTATGTTGTATACAGAAACAGTGCCCACAATGCTTACTGGCGGCCAGGTTTCACTTGTGGGACTGAGCCAATGCTATTTCCTTGATATTCTCCCTGTAGACTCAGACAGAATCATACCTCATAGGGTGCAAAAGAAGTCCATTAGTGGCATATGCTGATGGAAATATTCTGCTGTTGTATATAAAATAGTTGAAAGACTGCTCCTGTATAACTTTTTCTACTGTGTTTATTTGCATTTTTCTCTGGATTCTTTCCATTTTTCCTTCGTAGAGTTGTGGTAATTTAGATCCTTCTCTAGAATAACTTATCGAAAACTATTTAGTGTTGAAATTATAATGACATGAAATTCTTTAGTTGTTCTTTGTCCTGGAAGAATTTCATTTCTCCATTGAACTTAAAAGAGAGTTTTGCAGGGTATAGCAATCTGGGCTGGAATTTGTTTTCTTGCAAGACTTGAAGTACTTTACTCCATGCTCTTCTTGACTAGATTGTTTGTAAAGTGAAATCTGCTTGTAATCTAATGGGTTTTCCTTTAAATGTGATCTCTTTCTTTTCACTAGTAGCTTTTAGTATACTGTTCCTGTGCTGAATTTCTCGGATCTTGATTATAACATATCTGGGTGTGGTTTTAATTGGGTTGATGTTATTTGAAGTTCTTAAGGCTTCAGTTAACTGAATATCAAATTGTTCCCCTATATGTGGGAAATTTTCTGCTATTACTTCTTCCCATATTCTTTTTATAGCGTTTCTACAGACTCCTTCTTCCTCATTGATGCCTATTAGTCTCACATTGTTCATTTTGCTTGAATTTGCAGATGTTGAATTATTTTTTCTTGCATCTTACTTCTTACTAACAGATCGTTTCTTACCTCTTCACTAGCTGGAATGGTGTCCTTAAGGTTTGAAAGTCTATTTTCACTTCCGTTGAAAAGCTTTTGCCATCTTGTGATTGATGTTTAAGTTCCTACATAGCACTTTGTATCTGCTTCATATATTCTATTACTTTCCTATGTTGCTCATTCAAGAATTTCATCATTTTTCTATTCTCTTCTATGTTTTTTATCATTGTCTTTAGAAACACTTAGTATTTCTTTTCTTATAGGTATTATTTCTGTGTTTTACTTCAGAAATTATTTCTCATCTCATTTCCTATATGCTTTTCTGCAGTTATTTCTTCACTTTAGATGCTATTATTTTAGAGGTTTCAGGTGTCTCATTTATGTTTGTTCTATGCTAGTGTCTCCTGAATTTGTTTTGGGTAGCCTTGCGGTCTGAGATTGCATTTTGCTCTTTCCCTTTGTCATTTTGTATAGCCTTGCCTCTGGCATTCGGTTTAGAGTTTTGGTAGTGTTTTTAACTTAACACCAGGTCCAAATCCATCAAGTTCAATGTTGTCCAGGTGAGTGTGGCCTGTGTCTGGCTTGTAAGCTCCACTTCTTCCTGTTGCAGTCCTTTGAGACAAATCTGTTATGCCATTCTGGCAAGATGTTCTGCTCGTGGTTTAGGTGGTTGGGTCTTGTCTCTAGTCTTTCTGAAGCGAGTTGTGCAGCAGTATTCCACACTGGGTTTGTGGACTTAGTTACTGGGTCAAATGAGATTCTGGTGGGCCCCAGGAGGTCACAATCAAGTGGCAGTGTTTCTGGCTGATGCAAGGAAGTCTCACTCAGGCCCAGGGACTTGTTGCTGAATTGAAGGAGTTTCCTGTGGGACCAGGGAGGCTTCACTCATGTGCTTGGCATGGGCCTGGTTGCGGGACTGAATGAATCTCCAATAGGTCCAGGGACTTCTCACTCTTGTGCTGGGCCTTCTTGCTGGGTTGAATGAGTTTCCTTCTTTCCAAGATTTGGCTATCACAAACTGTGCTGCTATAAACATAGCTGCACAGATATAGCTATGATATGATATTTTCAGTTCTTTTGGGAAAATTCCAATATGCAGATAGCTGGATTGAATGGGATTTCCAGTAGTAATATTTTGAGGATCTTAACACTGATTTCCATAATGTTTGCACCAGTCTGATTTCCCAACAACAGTGGAGAAGTGTACCTTTTCCCATGCAGCGTCTCCAACATTTGTTGCTGGTTGATTTCATTATTGTAGCCATTCTTTCTGGTGTGAGATGGTATGTAAGTGTTGTTTTAGTTAGCATTTCACTGACAGCTAGTGATGTAAAGCATTTGTTTTTGTATTTATCACCTTGTTATATTTCTTCCTCTGAGAAGTGTGTATTCATCTCAGATGCCCAATTTTGGATTGGGGCTCTGAACTTTAGGACCCTAATGTTTTTAGTTCTTTATAAATTCAGACAGAAATCCTGAAGTAGCCCGCAAGCTTCAGCTCAGATCTGCCTGCCATCCCAACCCAAAATTCCAGCTCGGACCCACCTACCAGACCAGGTAACACGTGACAGCCCACCCGAACTCCAGCACAGAACTGCTTGCCATCCCGAAATCGCCCACAGGCAGGCTCGAACTACTGCATGGCCCGCCTGCCATCCCGACCCAGAACTCCGGATTGGAACCTGCCCTCCACCCTAAGGTAGCTCCTGGTAGCCAGTCTGAACACCATCTGCAACCTGACCACAATCCCGATCCAGAAATGTATCTCGGAACCTGTCTGCAATACCAGCCAGGCCACAAGACGGCCTCCACATACATCAACTACCTGATTTATCAACAGCTCAAGTTCCTATTCCACCCACCTTCCCTATGAGGCATCTAGATGGCCCGGTAAGAACTCTTAGCCTGTGTTCATCCCCTTATTGGACAACTGCCTGAACCCCGACTACACCCACCATACCCACAAGGGCACCCTTTGTCCCCACAGCGAAAAACACCGTCCCGACTCATAGGGACTCATGGCAGCCAGCAGGCTGAGCCAGAGTCATAGCCAGGCACATCTGGAGGGGAACAAGCTTGGTGGATCCACACCCAAATTTTCATAGGTGCTAACTGTATAACTTCACTAAAGTTCAGAGATTGCTATTATAAAAAATGATAAAGACAAGGAGCAAGAATCAATCTCAGCTTCTGAGTCCACCCAAAACAAATTCAGGAGACACTACCATGGAAGAAAAGAGGAATCATGCAGAAAAATCTCTGAATCCATAGAATTTGAGGTAGTCAGACAAGTGCAGAAACGTATAGAGCAACCCAGGTCAGAGATAAGAAATGAAGTAAAATAAGAAATGCATGAATTAATACTCTGAAGTGGAAAAACAACAGTGGAAACATAGAGAGAAAACCAGAGCAGAACTAATGTCTGAAATTAAAAAAGACATCTCTAAATTAATAGCATCTAAAGTAGAGGAACAACTACAGAAAAATAGAAAGGAGAAAGGAGCAGAAATAATGTCTGAACTAGAGAAAGAAAGGATAACTATAATGGAAGACTTCAGTACTACTAAGAAAACATTGATAAAAAATTAAAGTAGAACAGAAAAATGATGAGTTTCCTGACTGTGCAATATAGAAAAGAAATAGATAGCATGAAACAGTTTCAAAGAGATATACATGAAAATAAAATCTCAATAACAAGCTCGCAAAACTGTATGAACGAAAGTGAAGATAGAGTCGCAGATTTTGAAGACACAGCCACAGCTAGTAAAAAGATAAGAAAGGATCTCTTAAAAACAACCAGGATGCAGGAAATACTAATTCAATATCTGGAAGATGAGGCAAAAATGAACATCATCAGAATAATATTAATCAATGAGAAAGAAGGAGTCAACCCAAATAATATAAAAAGAACACAGGCAAAAGCAATAGCAGAAAACTTCCAAAATTTGAGAAAAAAAAAATTGGACATTCACATAACTGAAGCATATAGAACTCGAAACAACATCAACACCACTAAGAACTCACCCAGGCATATAATAGTCAAGATCCCAGAAATCCAGCAGAAGAATAACATACTAAAATCTCCTGGAGAAAAGAAACATGTCACAATTAAAGGAAAAACCATCAGAATAATGGCAGATATCCCTTCACAAACCATGAAGTCAAGAAGAGCATGGAGCACAGCGCTTCAAATCATCCATGAAAACAAATTCCAGCCCAGACTGCTATACCCAACAAAACTCTCCTTCAAGTATGAGGGATAATTGAAATACTTGTATGACAAAGAACAAGTAAAAAATTTCATGACATAAAGCCAGACCTACAAAATATACCAAAAAAAAAAAAAAAAAAAAAAAAAAAAAAAAAAAAAAAAAAAAAAAAAAAAAAAAAAAAAAAAAAAAAAAAAAAAAAAAAAAAAAAAAAAAAAAAAAAAAAAAAAAAAAAAAAAAAAAAAAAAAAAAAAAAAAAAAAAAAA